>CAUYON010093577.1:0-50819 GCA_963573935.1 Arctocebus calabarensis
GTAGTCCCAGTTACTCGGGAGGCTGAGGCAAGAGAATCGCTTAAGCCCAAGAGCTGGAGGTTGCTGTGAGCAGTGTGACGCCACGGCACTCTACCCAGGGCGATAAAGTGAGACTCTGTCTCTACAAAAAAAAAAAAAAAAAGACACCCAAGGCAAATACATCTTTTTTCTTTATTCAATCATGACTCAGAATCTTACAAAAACAAGACAAATCTGAATGCAGGTGTAATTAATGGACAGAAGAGATAAAGCACCATGCACTTTAAGAGAAGGAGGCAAGAAGCACAGGGCATTCCGTGAAAGATTTATCCTCACGGAAAACTCTGCACAGCCCGAAAACAAACATATCAAAGCTCGGTGGAAACAGAGGCGTGTGGGACAGGCACTCGAGGCCTTCAGAAATGTGCACACCGCAGGGAGCCCCATCCAGAACTTGCCCAAATTTGCATTCCATCAGACACCCACAAGTTACCAGTTTAGAGTCGGGATCTACAGCTGCTAAGATTGTGGTCCTATCTCACACCTGTCATTCCACAGCATGGTATGCTCATTCCTAAGGGGAAAAACAAGACCCCAAGACTAAGAGGAAATGATGATAAACCTGGGAAGTCTGCAGGAGCCCATAGCGCAGTAGAAGTCAGTAGGATCGTCACACCTACCCTTCTTCCCTGCTCTTTCTGCACACAAGTCCCATCTCAGAAAATGACCAGGGGGTGCGACATTCTTCACTCCTGAAAAGCCTGGCTCAAATGTCAACAGTCGCAGACAAACTGGGTTGTACAGCTTGAACTGTTGCACAAATACCCAGCCGACTGGAAGGAAGTCTCCCAGACAACAAATTCCACTGCCCCAAGAAAAAAGAAGCAGCAGGACAGGGAAGGGGACATTCAAGTGCCCTGTCATGGTGAACGCTGGTAAAGATTGTCATTGTGCCATCCCACAGTCACCCTTAACCACGGGCTTAGTACTTAATACTCGCACTTTAGTCCCGACTTCAAAACAGTTCACTCACTCAGAGAATCCCCCTTCTTCCCAAAATGAACAAAAAAATAATTAGGAGTCCTCAAAACATAGTAGAAGAGTTAAAAAACAAAAATTATGGGAAGAACTCTGGTAATTGTTATCATGACCCTTAAAAAAATACTCATTGCAGCCAGATGTGGTGGTGTGAGCCTTGTAGACCCAGCTACTTGGGAGGATCCCATGAGCCCAGGAGTTTGAGGACAGCCTGGGCAACATAGCAAGACCCTGTTCCTCGTAAATAAATAAAAAAACAAAAAACAGTGAAGAAGAGAAAATACTCATTCAATATGACCCACAGGCAGCACCTGTGGCTCAGTGAGTAAGGCACTGACCCCATATACTGAGGGTGGCAGGTTCGAACCCAGCCCTGGCCAAACTGCAGCAAAAAAAAAAAAAAAAAAAGAAAAGAAAAGAAAAAATAGCCAGGCATTGTGGCACCTGCTGTCCCAGCTACTCAGGGGGCCGAGGCAAGAGAATCACCTAAGCCCAAGAGCTGGAGGTTGCTGTGAGCTGTGACACCATGGAACTCTTCCAAGGGTGACAAAATGAGACTCAGTCTCAAAAAAAATATGACCCACAGACCTGTCTACTAAGGCCTTACAACATCCGTGCTGTGGGGTCCCCTGTCACTGGCAGGACTCACCACACCAGATTCATCATTCATCACAAAATATTTACAACATTTTTTCTGTGTTTGCCACCTCTTTGTAAAATTTTGTGATAAATACTTTGTAAATAAAGCTACAATTCCCCATTTTCCCTCTGTATGGGACACACTGTACTCTCACACTGGGCCAGTTCTCTGATGCTGTCCTCATATGCAGAGGACATTCCTATGATACAACCACCTAAGCAGAAAAGCAACCAGGAGCTTATTATAGACAAACATCAAAAGCCACTTGTGCTACCGAGTCCCATGCTCTCCAACGGTGTCAAACCAATCCTTCGGTTTTAGCAATAGAATATGCCTAGATGCAAATAGCAACTTAAAAGTATGCGGTTTATTAGACATCATCAAAATTAAAAACGTTTGGGCTTCAAAGGACACCATCAAAAAAGTAAAAAGATAACTCTCAGAATGGGAGACAATATTTGCAAATTATATATCTGATAAGGGATCTGTATCTAGAATATATGAAGAGCTCTCAACAAAAGACAAATAACCCAGTTAAAACTGGGCAAAGGGGCTCGGGTCCTGTGGCTCAAGCTGCTAGGGCACCAACCACATTCACCTGAGCTGGTGGGTTCGAATCCAGCCCGGGCCCACCAAACAAGGACGGCTGCAACCAAAAAATTGTGGCAGGCGCCTGTAGTCCCAGCTACTCGGGAGGCTGAGGCAAGAGAATCGCCTAAGCCCAGGAGTTGGAGGTGGCTGTGAGCTGTGATGTCATAGCACTCTACCCAGGGGGACAGCTTGAGGCTCTGTCTCAAAAAAAAAAAAAAAAAAAAAAATACTAAAAGACCACTGAATTGTACACTTAAAATGGGTAGATGGCACAGAATTGAAATAATTTAAATTTAAGACAAAATGTAAATAAAACTTTTGTTCATATTTTTACATATTTAAATTTTATTTACATTTATAAAATTTAAATTTATTTAAAATTACCATTTTTTTTCTTTTAATTTTGTAGAGTTTAAGTGAGGCCTTGTGTAGTCATTGGAGTTAAAAAGCAGCAGTCTCACTGTGTCACCCTGGGTAAAGTGCTGGGGCAACCTAGCTCACGGCAACCTCAGACTCTTGGGCTCAGGCAATCCTCCTGCCTCGGCCTCCAGAGTACTACGGGTGCCCGCCACAGCACCTGGCTGGTTTTTCTATTTTTGGTAGAGACAGGGTCCTGCTCTTGCTCAGGCTGGCAAAGCAACATCTCTGACTTCTTGCAATGTAAAGTATCTCTCAACCTATGACCACAGAGAGGAGGAGCAATTCCTTCGTGTATTTGAACGCTTGTTCCCTAGCAGCTCTGTGTCACCCTGGGTCCTGTCCCCAGCTTACTTCATCTGGGCTGGACGCCTGGTACACACGGCAGGAGTCCTCGTACTGCTTCTCAGCCTCCGCCTGGTCGGTCACACCGTTGGACTCGTACACGGGTGTCACGTTGTGGCAGAGCGCAATGGCCTTCACTGCCTCGTGCACACGGCTGCTCATGGTCCGCCGGACCTTGGTGGTAATTGTGGGGCCCTTCTGAGCCGGGGGGTCCTGGGATTGCTGCAGAAAGGAGAAATGAATAGGGAAGGTGATCAGAAAGGGAGGGTCCGGGAAGCATGGGGAACAGCCATGCAGAGTCACCGCTGTTCCATCTGCTGATCCTAGTTACCCAGGTAACTCCTAGGTACACCTGTAGACCCTGTGATAAATGGCATATGATTTCAGGGTTCTGATCATTGATGCCTGGGCAGGCAAAGTCAAGTAGAGAGGAAAAGATTAGAAGTCAATGAACGAGAATGTTTCTACCTGTGGACAGTGACTCCGCCAAGACGGGGCCCCCACTGCATGAAAGGGGCCCCAGCACGTCAGGGCAGAGCTTCCCCTCCTGGCCAGTAGGGCCTGTGGAGGCAGGTCATACTCTGCTATGAGGACTGTCCTGCACACTGTCAGGTGTTTGGCCGAGTCTCTGGAATAGATGCCAGCAGGACTCCCCCAGTTGTGACAAGAGATGTCACCAAATATCTGGGGAGGCAGGGGGGAGCAAAATTCTCCTGGGTTTAGAACTACTGTTTTAAATATACAACCTTCTTGGTTTACAACAGAAGGTAACTGCTTCCACTACAGAGGGGATGGTCACTAGTAACGAGCAGCCCAGGGCAGGCCAGCGAGGCCAGGCAATGACCTGGCTGGTGGGACCTCCCACAGAACGGTGCCCAGCACTGCACTTAAGGGTGACTTGAGGAGGAATGTTACCCCCATATTCACGTTTTGCCTTCCGCGCTGCCTTTAGACGCCAGCGCTCGCCTAAGGAGCGGTTCCCCTGCCCCTCCTCTACACTGTAGGCATATGGCCCAGCTCCCAAGAGCAAGCATCACCGTCCCCGAAACCCTGTTGTGGGCTGCTACACTGGCCTTCCTCACTGCCAACCACACTTCCACGTTGCCCTGTGTATCATTCTCCTCACTGTCAAACTTGGCAAGTTTACCTGGTGATTCCTTCTCTCATCTGAACAGAGAAACAGAGAGCGCCTGTTCGAGTCACTCATTATATTCTCTGCACTGGGGCAGTGCCTGGGATGTAACAAATGATTGCAGAATTAACAAACAAATTAAGAACTTAATATTCCTGAGCTGCTGGTGGATAGTCCTGAATTGACAGGAAATTTTTTTTTCTCATTTCCAAGAATAAATGTCAAATTAACCAACTTCAGTTCTAGATTTTAAATCACAGATTTGGACAATGGACCACCTCTAATAGTCTTACTACCGCCGCAGCTAGAAATGTTCAGAGAGTTACTGGATTCTACATTCCATTAAAAACATATTTATCCAACAGAAGAGACGCAGTTTGGTCCTTTAGAATGAGCCATGTTTTACACCCATGACATACGGTTGACCAAAATAGAGAACAGATGGGTTACAAGAAACAAGAAAATGACTTTCGTTTAATTTTTTAATACTATTTTTAGTAGTGGCATTAGACTCCTCAGGTAATTAGACAATTACTAAATTATTCTGGTTGCTGCAGGGACACACGGGGCTCTGGCTTCCTGCTCTGTTAACCCCTGGTGTCAAGAGCACAAGAGTTTCACTTCCAGGCCAAAGGGCACTGCATGGTAACAATAATTAGAGTAATGAATCAGAACTCCGGTTTAAATGCATCATTATTTGCCAAGTGCTTTTAATTATAAAGAATTAAAAATTATAAAGAAGAACTGAAGATTTACAGAAAGGCTCTCTCCTTTAGAGAGACTAAATCAAGAACCTTTTATTTTTCAAGTTCTGTAATTTATGCTCTAGCTACACGAACATGTGTCTTTGTTTTCGCCCACATTCCTCAGCACCTGGACCAAATCGTTATTGAACATCAGGGGCAACACCAAGACCTTTGACAATGTAATTGCTACAGTTAGCAAGTTTCAGTGACAGTGGCTCTGAATGAAAAAAAACAAGCTACGGGCATCCATCACCAACTCCCACATTTTATAAAGCGACCCAATGTCACGTTCACAGAAGTCAAACACTTCCACTAATATTCCTAATGTGGAACAACACAGAGCTATGGGATTGTGCATTCCAGACAAAACGATTCCCAAGTAAGACAAAGAAGAGAAGCATGGAGACAGGTGAGATTTTTATAAAGATCTCACTTTGGGATCAACGGATCACATGATGGTGAATCTGAGGACAAGGATGACAGCCCAGATCAATATCACAGGTGAGAGGCTTACTGTCTCCACATTTGTTTATTTCTCTCTGACAGTAACACCTGTCTCCTTTTCCTACTAAGATGTTTCAGGGAGGACAGGGAATAAGCATTGGTGCTGAAACTGCCTCCCTCACTTGTCAAATAAAAGGCTCATTCGCACACCAAATGTCAATCCAGGTATGTCACTAAGGCGCTGAGTCCCCCAGTGACCTAGCGAGGGTGATGCCTAGTGCCGGGCCCGTCCTCAAGCATCCTCCCGTCCCCCATATGGAAGAGTTTCACCTCGTACAGTGTTTATCTCTAACCTCCTCCCCATAGGCCCTTTAACCTACACACATTTCTTCTTACTTAAAAAATACCAGGGGAAAACAAAAACAGATGTGGTATCCACAGAGGCAGGTTATGACTCTGTCTGCCCTGGGGAGAAACCACCGGTCGTCTTGTGGAGGGAGGGAGGGCAGAGCGTGAGGTCAGGAGTGACTTCTGTAACCACGCCCAGGTCAGTGTTGGGAGAGGAACAAAGGCCTCCACTCACGAAGGCCCCAGACTCAGACCGGGGGTGGGTGTCTCATACATAATGACGCGGAATCATTCACAGCATCCCAGCCAATAGTGGAGACACAGACTCTGAAAAAGAGGCTTGCGTTTCTCATTAATGACCCACAGCAGGGCCACTTCCCGACAAGCACACCAGCCCATATTACAGGAAAGAATACAAAAATTAAATGTTGCATCACCATGACTACCAGTTTTCTTTCTGAATGCTGTTACAACTTCACATCTGGGCATTCATCATATTTCTGGATATTATGAATGGGCTGCTAGTCATAGAAATACACTATTAAAAAGCAGGAGTTTCTGTTACGATAGCCTCCCCCTCCAAAATAGTGCTAAGTTGATGACTAATTAACGTCAAAGGGTCACCACCACAGAGACAGGCTCCGAGCCATGACTTCCAAACCAACCAACCAAGTTAAGCTGACCGAGTAGATACCATGTTGACTATTTAATAGGGGACACCATCAGCTGACAAAGTCAACACATTTCAACCTATCCGTAGGTTTTTACTAGGTTTTTACTCCTCATCTGGTAAAACCTGGTGAGATTGTTCTAGTTATCACGTGGAGGGTGGGGCACTAACTGGCCTCTCCTGGAACCCTGCGAAGCATCCTTCATGCACAGGACAGGCCCCCACGACACAGAGCAATCCAGCCCCAGTATGTCAATAATGAGAACCCTGATATGAAGGTGAGAACCCTGATTCAAGCCACTGATTTTATAAATCGGGGCCAGGACTAGGGCAAGAACCTGAGGCTAAACTCTACGTGCCCGGATGGATTCTGCTTTCACTGAAAACATCAACATTTTGTCCTTTGTGGACTTTTTACACTACAGTTTTTAAACGACTGCATTAGAATATGATTTCCCTTGATTACTGAGTTCTTTCAGTAGCTCATTAAATTTGCTAGGGGAGTTCCTCATTTGCCTGACCCTCCCGGGCTCTGATACAGAACCATGAACCCTGAGCTCCTTCGCTGACCTAAGTGAAAAGTCAAATCTGTCATTTGACTGTGACTGGGAACAAAGTACTTCTATATGCTACAGCCTGAAAGAACCATGAAAATATGCTAAGTGAACAAGATCAAACATAAAAGGCCACATATTCCATATATACGAAATGTCCAAAATAGGAAAATCCAGAAACAGAAAGTAGATTAGTGGCTGCTAGGGTCTGGGATGGAGGAGAGAGAGGGTTCAAGCAATGTGGGCTTTGTTTTGAGATAATGAAAATGATCTGAAATTAGCAGCAATGGTTGTCCGGTTTGAGTATACTAGAAAAAAAAAACCATATAATTTTTAAAGAGCAAATTCTATTGGTGTCTGAATTATATTGCATTTTTTTAAAGGCATCAAAATAAAATAAAATTTAAGATACCAATAAATAAATAAGCCAGAGGGAAAAATCCTCACATCTCCTTGGCCTGTTATGGTTTTATCTCAGAATGTGTTCTCCATTTTCTTCTTATGTATTTGGCCTTATATTCATAATCTGAAGTTTTCCTGCAAAAATCTTTTAAAACCTGCTCTCTTTATGAGGTTGGTTTAGTTAAATACCACCCTTAAAACAAATCCCCTGGATGCTCATGAATTGCAATCAACACTTGGACACTCCAAAAATAAATAACTGTAGAATTTCAGCTCCTTCTCCAAAACTTCCCAAGGACCAGACCCAACAAACACTGATCTAACATGGAAAGTGGGACTCCCTGGGTCAACCTCAATACTACTAGTAGGATTTAGACCTAGCATTAATTTTAGAGATGACAATGAAATGGAAATAGATGCTCCGATCTTTTCTTCCCATACTCCAGTGGGCCATCTTGCGAGCTCTGCCTTGGAATACCCAGATACACATACTGAGGTTCTGAAAGAGAAGAGTGAATCTTAGCTTCCCAGAAGCTGTTCCTCAACTCTGCTGTACTTTGGAATCACTTGATTCACCTGTTAAAACGGCTGTCCTGGGCTTGACTCCTGGAGCTCCTGACTCTGGCAGAAGAGGTCTGGCCCAGGAGTTCCAAACACTGTGTTTAGAGAAGCAGGGCCGTAAATCTCATTATTAAGCTCTAAAGGTCGAAAAAGTGTTCGCCATGGACACAGGGGATCTTCTTGGGGTGGTGGGCACATTCTAAGAGATTAGGTAGCTATGAGGCTCCCATAGCTTTGTAAATTTACTAAGTCATTGAACTGTACATTTAACACAGCTCAATCTTATGGTATGTAAATTACACCTCAAGGCTATTTTTTTTTTAATTTCCTTGCTTATTTTTGGTTTTTTTTATTTCCTTTTTGTTGTTGTTGTTAAGACAGAGTTCTACCCTATGCCGGGGCAGAGAGCAACGGCGTCATAGCTCACTGCAACCTCAGACCCAGGCTGTGGGCATCCCGCTACATCAGCCTCCAGAAGCCGCTGGGATTACAGGTGCTCACAGCAGTGCCCGAGTGGGTTTTTTGTTTTTTTATTTTTTATGAGTCAGGGTCTCACTCTCGTTCAGGCAAGTCTGGAACTTAAGGCTGTTTTTTTAAAAAATGTGGAAAAGGCTTCACGCGTCTCATCACAAAAGCAGCACATGCTTCCTGCAGGATTTTCAGACCGTGGAGAGAGATGCACAGAGCCTCACTGCTGTGGGTCTGTTCCAGAATTCTGAGCTCACCTCAGCCTGGGGAAGCCTTAACCCTGTGCAGCCCTTCAAGACCAGGATGGGCAAAACAATTTATGGGCTTCTACTAAGGAAGTAGAATTCAGAGTTGGAAATGTCACTTTTTGCCATTTAACCCTTTACAAAGAGTGTTATCTAGGCTAGACTAAAAAACAAACCATAAAAGTTGAAATAACAAATATCCGGAAATGGGATGGCTTCTGCAAATACCAGGAGCTCTTAAAAATACCACCAAAATGGGGAAAGGTGTGTCTCCTGCCGGGGTTACACACCACCACCTGTGAAACTGTCTAATATAGTCATCAACATGTGGGCATACCTGGGAAGGGTCTGTGAGTGAAACGCATATTCAGCTGGGTGTCAGGAAGCAGGACAGCCCAACAACAGCACCTTGGAAGGAGCCTGGAAGGCGCAAGGGGCTGGCCTTATGAAATAAGGCAGCTCACCGTGCTAAAGGCTAGAGTGAGCCGGGTGCAGAGTCTGGACCACAGGAGTGGGAGGGGCACGGGCCATGGGTGGAACACCAGCTGGAGACCCCACCAAGGAGCTGACACTGCCAGGGTGCTCCCATGCTCGGAGGAGAGCAGGAAGAAACAAGGAAACCACAGTGTGGGCGTGGTACAGACCCGCATCGATGAGGCTCTGGGGAGAAAGGCAAGGGAGAAGGCTGATTCTGCCAAGTGAGTGAGAAGGAATGAAGAAATTGGGTGGGAGCATGTGCCCCGGAAGGGCCAGTGGCTGAGGCTGGAGGTGACGGGGTGGATGGACACAGCATGTGCTCAGACAGGAAGCAGGTTTAAGGGAGGAAGGAAAAACGTTGGGAGGGATCCTCAGATACAAGCCTTATGAGCCACAGGCACCAATGCCAGGTGAGAAGAGACACCAAGTGTGCAGGTGTTCACAGTCCAAAGCTCCAGGCTGGGGTCATAACAGACAGAGATGGAGCCATCAGCATCTCTAGGGTGATGGAAGCTGGGTGGGTAGGAAAGGAACCCAAGGAGACACATCACAGGGCCCAGCCCCACCCACTGTAGATGGCAACCTAGAATCACCACGCAAAGGAAGATGGTCAAAACAGAAAGGAAAAGGGGACCTTTTTGTGGCTTTTCATCCCCGCATAGTGAAGCACCTCAAACAGCCCTCATGCACATCTTTGCAAAGGGTCCATGGGCCCACGTGGAGACCAGCCATAAAGCCTACCTACGACCTAGTAGGATGAAAAGGCCTTCGTTGCTGGTTGTAGATGATGACATGAGCTGAATCCAATTAACTGTTTCCATTCAAAATCCACGCCCGCTGCCACACGGCCCCCTGCTCTGTAATTTTTAGGAGACAGCCTGGAAATTAGGTGTGCCTGCTGGGCAGCATTCTAGAAAATTTAATGTTGACTATAACCAAGTCATCAGGCATTCAGGGATTCTGCCTTTAACCTTTACACAGAGGTATTTCCTTCCCATTTTTAACTGGCTTTCTGCCTGTGGGATTGTTTGTGCATTTTGACAAATTTAAGCAGAAATATGGCCTTCCTTATTCTCTTGTTGACTCCAAACACAGTAACATGTATCTGGTTTCACGTGGTCCACATTAGCCCTGGATATACCTCAGAATGACCAAGGGGTTGGTTGTTTTATCTTGTCTTACTTTTAAAAGACAGAAGCCAGGCCCTGCCCTAGTCTTTTTTTTTGCAGTTTTTGGCTGGGGCTGGGTTTGAACCCGCCACCTCCAGCATATGGGGCCGGCACTCTGCTCCTTTGAGCCACAGGCGCCGCCCTGCCCTGCCCTAGTCTTAATGAATCCGAATCTCTAGGGGCATCAGGCCCATATCCATGTCTCTTCCGTTTGGCCTGTTTTATTTTGAAATATCACCAGAATTCTGATGAGCAGCCGAGATGGAGAACTACTGGTCTGTTAGGGTTATTAGGACACCTGCTAGTAAAATCCTTCTCTGAAAAGTGACTGAGCCAGTAAATTGTAAGGCATCTCTGCTAATTAATCCTTCCTCGTGATTGCTGAGCGGAATGCAGATTGGACACTAATCGGTAACATCATGATTACTTCACACGTAGACCGTTCATTATTGCTGTTCTGGCTCGCAGCCAGGGAAAAAGGAAAAATAAACACATTCACAAACTTGCAGTATAACCAACCACTAGGTTCCTTTTGGAACCAGTTGCTAGACAAATGGTTTTCTGCCAGGGCTTCCCAGTGCCCATTTATTTGCACTTCAGTAGTACAGATTAGCTCTGGAGATAAGGATGATGGGAAGAAACCCAGCTGCAATTTTATTCAAAATACAAAAGGGTAGTGGTTTCCATGGGTTTGGAATGGAGGTGCCTGGAGGAAGGGGCTGCTCTTTGGAGTGGTGAATGTAAAACTGTGGTGATGGTTTCACAACTCTGTGAACACACTGAAAACCCAGCAACTGCCCATCTTGGTGACTCAATGGAGTTGTGAATTATATCTCAATATAGCTCTTTAAAAAATGTAAACGAATCGTTTAGGGTATTGCTCCAGAAGCCCTCACCTGGGTGTAGATGCTAAAGATGTGGCTCTGTACTTCGTCCATGGAGTCGAGGCCATAGGCTACCGTTCCCAGATGGAGCCTTTTGAAAACCATCTCGTTCTGGGTCAGAGTGCCTGAAACACAGGACAGATGAGCGACGTGCCTACAGCCCAGGGCGTTAATCGTCATTAACAGGAACGACAGCTGCCATGTTTAGGGAGTTTGTACGCTGGAGTGGACACTGTCCCTGCTGGGGGAGACGGGGCAGGGTCTCGCCTGCCTAGAATCTTATTGTCCATTCGAAAATGACATCCTAGGTTTCCAAGATGAAATGACCAGGCCTATCCCCAAGGGCAGCCCAAGAGAACTGTTAATATCTACTTTCAACATGACATATACTAAGCCATATATCTAGAAAGAATCTACAACTTGAGCAGGAAGACACAACCAACGGCCAGGGCCCTACAGAGACTGTCCCTGGGTCCTGATGCTGCCTTGTCCTGTATCTCTTTCTTCTCCTTCCAGAAACGAGGATTTGCTCTGACTTGGTGAGCCAGCCGGGATCTCGGCAATAGCATCCTTTCTCTCACGGCAACTAAATAGTACGGCTGAAGCTGAAGCAGGTCTCTTGATGCCCTTCAGCACCGGGATAACCCCACAGCTGGGCGGATGGTAAGTTGTGCAGTAGTGTTGGGTGTGGGTGTGAGATCAGGACTCAAGGCCAGGCTGCCTGAGTTAACGGCTGCTTCCGCCATGACGTGCCAGGGACAAGTCACTTTTGCTCTCTGGGCCACAGTTCCTCACCTGCAAGGTTAGGGTGGGGACCGGCTGAAGGGCTGCATATGAGCGCCCCAGGACAGGGCTTAGCACACCATTAGTCCTACGTAAGAGAATGCTGCTCTTATTATCCCATCACCAAATAATCGGTCTTCATCAAAAGAGAAAACGAAATAGCAACGGCATGCATCTCTCATTTGTCCAGAGAGAGAATCCAAGCATTCTGGTCAAAGCCCTCGGGCACCTTCTCCCATCCGGAATCCTGCAGAGGCCCCAGGAGGCGGCTCACCTGTCTTGTCTGTCAGTAAGTAAGAAATCCTGCCCAGCTGCTCGGGAATCGTGCTGGAACGAACCACGGTCCCGGGGATTTTTGAATCCCTTCGAATCACCCAGCTGTATACAATCTTGCCCATGTCCAGGTTCACACGCAAACTAGTCAGAAAACCAGAGCAAAAATGTTTCTGTGAGGTGCCTCATAGCTCTTCGTATAAACAACATGAATGTAGATACATTTGTGTGGTGGCATCTGGACGCACTTCCTACAGATGCTGGGGCTGAACCCACAGATTTAGCAAGAGCCAACACCATCGTCAAATAGGGCACCAACTAAACAAACCATTAATTTCACAAAGGCTCTTGCTATGGGCTGAATCACTTAAAATACACAAAGGGTAGCTGTTTCAATCTTTAAAAAAATTTTTTTTCTTGAGACAGTATTTTGCTCCATCCCCCAGGCTTCAGTGCAACGACACTGTAATAGCTCACTGCAGCCTCCAACTCCTGGGCTCAAGCGATCCTCCTGCCTCAGCCTCCTGGACTATAGGCACATGCCACCATCCTCAGTTAATTTTTTAAATTTTTTTAAAAGATGGGGCCTCACTGTGTTGCTCCGTCTGGTGTCCAATTCTTGGCCTCCAGGGAGCCTTCCATCTCGGCCTCCCAAAGTATTAGGATTACAGGCATGAGTCACCACAGCCAGACTTACCTTTTTTTTTTAATTACTTGTCCCTAAGCTATTGTATTTTTATGCTATATTCATTTCTTAAATTGCGATAAAATACACATAAGATAAAATTTTTAACCATTTTAAGTGTACAGTTCAGTAGTCTTAAGTACATTTATATTGTTATTGAGCCATCACCATCATTTATCTACAGAATCTTTTCATCTTCACCAACCGAAACTTCAGACACATTAAAGTAACTCCCCAATCCCTCTTCCCTCCAGCCTCTGCAGGTCCTGGTAAGTACCCACCCCTACCCTTCTGATACAGACACTCTCTTGGCTTCTGCATAGGTCTCTATCAACTTGACCTTTGGATACTTGATAAAAGAAGAAACAGACATTTGCCCTTTGTCTCGCTTATTTCACTTAGCATAATATTCTCAAGGCTCCAGCTACACCATAAAATGTGTCAGAATGTCCTTCCCTCTTAAGGTCGAATAACATTCCACGATAAGTATTATATCCACCTTTTAAATTGTATTTTATTGCAAAAAATAAGTAGATGTCTTCAAATTGATAACCCTATAAACGAATCAAATTGTTTGTCATTTAACTGCCTGACCCTGCACCATATGAGGGGTTGATTCATTAATTTTCAATCTTACTACAGATCAACTATAAAGTCTATTTCACTTAGCATCACAACATGAACACTTGTTTTGCTAGGAGCAAAGTAGACTTATTCTCAGAAGCCACCATCGAGAGCCTGCTGATGGGGGTACATGTGTTCTTCATGCTATCTGTCATACCAAAAACCACAATCTCTATCCTCAGAAAAAGATAAGTTTTAACCAAATTTTAACCAAAAATACAAGACAAAATACATGACAAAATAATCCAGGGTAAGAGAGATTTTAAGCACTGGAAGTTTCAGGAGAAAGAAATACGTAGTATTTTAAATATTTACTTATCATTTACTATGGGGAAAAAGTAAAAACAAGTGTCTAACAGTATGAGAAAAAAATAGATCGTTAGAACTAGAAGTTAAAACAGAGCAGCTCTGAGGAATGATGGGGCATAAGCATATGTGAAGTGAAGAGTTATTCATAACATACAGCTCCGATTTTTTAAAAATGCAGATTTGATGTGGCTCAGAATCCCCTTTTCGTAAAATAGAAAACAGTCTAGGAAAAACAGATCCCAAAATATCCCCAGTGATGATCACTTGGTAGTGAGATTCCAGGTGATTTTTATTTTCTTCTTTCGTGAATATCGATCTTCATTTGTTTTTTCCTACTGTGATAATCTCCTACTTGTATCATTTTTAAAATCCATTGATTGAGCCTCCAAATCAGGAAGACAAACACCTGGCAGGGGTTACCAGCTCCCACTGGACATCTGTGTAGCACAGCCCTCCCAACGGCCCTGCAGAGCCGAGCAGTCCCCACCACGGACTGGCCACAGTAAGGGAAGACCTTTTGAGCAGACAGTGATTCAAGAAAGGACGGTTCTGGAAAGAACACTCCCTTCCAATGCTGTAGCCACACTCCTGACTCTGACTGTCCTTGGGCATCACCCACAAAGAGTCTAGCTCCCTTTAAAGTCACTGAACCATGATGTGTGAATGAGCAAAAGAAGAAAACAGCACGGCCCCTAACACGTGCCTGTCCCCCCCCCTTACCTGATGGGAATGATGTTGGAAAACAAGAGGAGGAAGCGAATGATCTGGAGGTACCAGCGCCCGGCAAAGTGCTGAAGGGCAACCATGACCAGCGAGACCACCACCAGAGCGCCAAAGAGGATCTTGGTGAGGCAGTTCACTTCCAGGTCAAACAGGCCGATCTGGGGGAGGAAGAAGGAGGGAATGTGACGTGGTGCAACCCACAGCCTCCCTGGGCAGCCGTTCCCCCACCTCAGGTGATATGTGGGATCCCTCGGTCCTCACAGCTTTGGTCTGAGAATCCTGGGCTTCCATGGGCTAGAGTTCAAAACCAACATCCAAGAAACTTCAAAGAATTCTCATTTCAAAATTTGTTTGATAACCAAAGAAAATTTAGACTTAGAAGGATATAACCATACACTGCACAGCATCCACCACCCCACACAGTGGCCCCGAAAAATGTCCCGGGCCCCGACCCTCAGCACTGTGCCACACGCTAATTCGGCATTTCCCAAAAGGTTGGGGCCCACACCACTGGCAGCCACCTGATTTTTTAGGTGCTTCATTGATGAACATTGTTATTTTGATAGTAATATCTTTGTTTTCATGTATAGTCTAACAGATGTGTAACTAGCTCATCAAATCCACAACTTCACAGAAATAGCCCAGGATAAGGCTCAAACCTCAAACAAATGGCATTTGAGTTATGATGATGGCTCTGAACAGAGGGGTGAAGAGTGTTTGGGAGACACAGCATTCCTTCACGCTGTGACAAAGAAAGGCATTCTGCAATGTTCTGACTCTTACAAACTGGAGGAGGCATGGGGATGTGGAACAAGCATAGGCAGAGACCACTGGACAGGTCTGGCTCCATGTGCCACAGCCAGAGCGTGGGCTTAAATCCCAGGCCTGCTCTTTCCTTGCTGGGCAGTGGGGTCGAGCCAGGTAGTTTCTCACAGGTGCAGGAAGGCACCTGCGCTCGCAGCACTGCTGTGACGATTAAATGAATGCATGCTGTCAGGTGCAATGGCTCCACATCTATAATCCCAGCACTCTGGGAGGCCAGGCCGAGTAGACTGCCTGAGCTCACAGGTTCGAGACCAGCCTGAGCCAGAGAGAAACCCCATCTTTAAAAAGAGCGGGGCACTATGGTGGGCGCCTGTAGTCCCAGCTACTCAGGAGGCTGGGACAAGAGAATTGCTTGAGCCCAAGAATTTGAGGCTGCTGTGAGCTATGACACCATGGCACTTAGAATTTGAAGCTGCTGTGAGCTATGATGCTATAGCACTCTACAGAGGGCAACAAAGTGAGACTCTGTCTCCAAAAATAAAAAAAAATGGGAAAAAGAAAATGAAATGAGAGGCACACAAGGACGCAACACGACACGTGGCAAATAACTGAGCTCTCCCTTGGCAGTCTGCTCAAACATAAAAGCTTCAAAAAATGTCAATATTCATAGACAGGTAAATCCATACCTGTATTATTGTGTAGGCGCGTGTATGTACTCATATACGAATGAAGAGATGGTATGATGACGAAAGGAACACTGGTAGGTCTTCCTTGCTTTTCATCTCATTGCTCAACCCACCACCACCAATCCTCAACACACAGCTGGGCAGCAGGACTCAGCGGCTCACGCCTGTAATCCCAGCACTCTGGGAGGCTGAGACAAGAGGACTTCCTCAGCTCAGGAGTCCAAGACAAGCCTGAGCAAGAGCAAGATCCTATGTCTCCTAAAAACAGAAAAATGAGCCAGGCATCATGATGGGCACCTGCAGTTCCAGCTACTCACGAGGCTGAGGCAGGAGGATCCTTTGAACCTAGGAACTTGAGGCTGCCTGTGAGCTAGGCTGAGGCCATGGCGCCCTAGCTTAGAGCAACAGAGCGAGATAGTCTTAAAAAAAAAAAAAAAAAAAGGCCAGGTGCAGTGGCTCACACCTATAATCCTAGCTCTCTAGGAGGCCGAGGCAGGTGGCTTACCTAAGCTCAGGAGTTCAAGACCAACATGAACAAGAGTGAGACCCCATCTCAAAAAAACTAGCTGGGCGTCATGGCAAGCAGAAGGCTGAGGCAAGAGGATCACTTAGCCCAAGAATTTGAGGTTGCTGTGAGCTCTGACGCTATGGCACTCTATTGAGGGTGACAAAGTGAGACTTTATCTCAAAAAACAAAACAGAAATACAGCTGGTAGTGACACCCTACGACCATCTACATACCTTACTGCGGGGATTCGAAGTATTCATGACACTCCGGAGTTCTCTCCCAGTGTAAAGAACAACACCCACAACAGTACCTAAAATGAAAAACAAAAAACAGAAATACTAATACAGACAGGCTTACAAGAGTCGAACTCACTTGGGAGGAAGTTCTCTAAATCTAACAGCCATACCACGAGAAAGGCAAAAAGTTTACACTGGGGCTGACTAATAATCTGTCTGCTATAGGATAGCCTCTCATCACAGGTGAGCGTTGCAATTTCGATCCAACTGAAATTAAATAAAATAGCCACATAGGGCTAGTGGCTGCCTCATGAGATAGCGAGGACAGAGAAAGGGCATCGCCTTACTGCAAAAGTTCTGTGGGTCAGTGCTGGCCTGTGGGGTCCAGCAGCTTCTAACAGAAGGAGAGTCGGGAGGGAGCAGCTTTTCCTTGTGCCAGGCCTTAGATGCTTCTAAAGGTACCTAGAATATTCCAGTCTTCAAAAACTATTATGGAAATTTATGGACACAGCCTGATTTTAGAGCACATTCTTCCTGGTGATTCTGATTCCTTTCAGACTGTCTAACTTGACCACTTGGGGAATGTCTGTCCAGGTGACAATTCTTTCCTGAGAACTTCCCCGCCTCTCGCAATCCCCGGACATAATAAGGAAAAGCATCAATCCTCCTAAAATAAACAACTTTACAGAAGAAATGAGAATGGTTAGTAAATATTAGAAAAGATAATCTAGTAAATAACCTCCCCAAATGCAAAATAAACCATTTTTATCATGGTAAGATTGGCAAAATTTCAAAAGATTGAGAGAACATCTGATGTTAGCCAAGAGGTGGGAATTGGTTCCTGTAATACAAGCTGTTGGCTGAAGAGCCAATTGGAGGGAAATTTGGCAATATCTGTCAAAAATGTACCTGTCTCTCCTTTTCCTTGTGTGCCAAGGAAATGCTCAATACAGCAGGGAAAACAGACAGAAATGAAGGAAAGAAGAAACCTGGGCATTTCAGTGAGCGAGAGGAGCTAGGGCGGTCGCCAGCAGGGGAGGCTGAGGGTGCGGTTTGCACTGGTGAGAGCAATTCTTTTTTTTTTTTTTTTTGAGACAGAGCCTCAAGCTGTTGTCCTGGGTAGAGTGTCGTGGCATTACAGCTCACAGCAACCTCCAATTCCTGGGCTCAAGCAAGTCTGCCTCTGCCTCCCAAGTAGCTGGGACTACAGGCACCCGCCACAACGCCCGGCTATTTTTTGTTTGGGTTGTAGCCGTCATCGTTGGTTGGCGGGCTCAGGCTGGATTCGAACCCGCCAGCTCAGGTGTACGTGGCTGGCGCCTTAGCCTGCTGAGCCACAGGTGCCGAGCCAAGAGCAATTCTTTTGATTCAAGTCATCTGAGCTGAAACTTGGAACCTGAGTACGAGCCAGCCCTGCCAAGTTCTCAGGGAAGATCCCAGGAACACAAACAATTTGGTCTCTGCTGGAAAAAGAAAACACCAGCCCTTCTCCCTTCTCTCCTCCTCACTCGCAGGAATACCTGTCAGAGAGTACACCTGTCACAGGAATACCTGTGTTCAAACACATCTGCAGGAAGGGAGTCCAACCCCAAATCAGGGCAGTGACCGGGTCTCTGGACAAAGAGCCCAAAGGCACTGACGTCCCTCCCAAGTTCACAGCACTCGGCCAGGCGAATGAACAATGTCCTTCCACACAATGTGGTTCCCTTCTGGGCAGCTCCCGGCAGATGGCAGGCCAGGGAGATGGTGGGCCAGGGAGCCACTTCTCGGCAGATGGCAGGCTCCTGTAAACGAAGCACCCCTCCCTCCAGGCCCCCGTCGCCAGAGCAGATGGTCAGACAGCCGAGCTCAGGAAGGCCACAAGGCCACTCTGTCCACCCTACGTATGCACCATCCCTGATGCCCAGAGTTAAAGAGCACCCTGGTAATGGTGTACCTCAAAGGGAGCATCCTACACCCCTTTATTGCCACGAAATGCTGCTGAAAATGTCCTCTCCCCCTGGATGTCTCCCTGCCCTCCAGGAGCTCTAGACCCCAGCCTCATCCTCACCATGGCCATCACCAGAGCAAGCACATGTCGGTTCGGTCCACACCGTGCTCTCAAGGGCGGAGTAAGTTGCCAACCTTTAAATTCAGGAAATTTCACAGAAAAAATGGAAATCTCCAGCTTCTCCTAGAGAATTGGAAAATCTGGTGACACTGGGGCCACGATCCTCATGCTATACCCACTGGCACTGAGGGACGGCCGCCCCTTGAGACTGGCACAAGCTCTCAGCTCACTCCGGTCCCCATGTGGCCCAATCTCCTTCTAAAAGTGCCCTCTCCAACCCAAAGTGCTATCAGCCCGACCCTCTCCACCTAGCCCTTCTCACCCTACACTGTCACCTCTGCAGATCCCCCTGCTCTCAACATCCTTATCACCCTCTGTCCCTGCAGACCAGGCAGCCCTTCCACCTTCCCAGCCAGTGTCCGTGTGGTCACGGCCTTTCACAGGGTCCTCACTAACTCTCCAGGGTGGTGTGGTCCTGTCTGGGGTCAGAGTGACTCTGTGACCCTTTTATTCCTTGTCCACAACAAAAAACTGTTGGGGGCAGTGCCTGTGGTTCATCGAGTAGGGCGCCAGCCCCATATACCAAAGGTGGCGGGTTCAAACCCGGCCTCAGCCGAACTGCAAAACAGAAAAATAGCCGGGCGTTGTGGCAGACGCCCATGGTCCCAGCTACTCGGGAGGCTGAGGCAAGAGAATCACCTAAGCTCAGGAGTTGGAGGTTGCTGTGAGCTGTGTGACGCCATGGCACTCTACTGAGGGCAATAAAGTGAAAATATCTCTCCAAAAATAATAATAATAATAACTGTTGGACTCTGCTGCAGTGCCCGAGCATGTGACCAGAGGACAAAGCTAACTGATGGGTTAGAGACCACTGGGGAACATCACACCGAAATGGCAAGGGGCACACAGTGCGGCTGCATCATGGCCACGCACAGAGGCAGGACCACAAATTGATCCACCACAGATTAGGGAGAAACCCAACCAACTGGCCCCTGTCCCTAAGCACAAGAGAAGAACTGCTGGGCCACCTTCTCCTGCGGTACCTCCTCAGCCCTGCAGCAGTGTGTGGTTACCATAGCAACTACATCCTCTCCTGACCGATGCCAGCTGATGCAGCCAGACCCTCAGTGGCACCTGTTCACTTCTAAGAGCTAATCATGAATTAACCCAGAAGCAGGAGTTAAGATTCTAAAGGGAAGGCAGAAGTGGAACCTCGTGTAACTAAGATTACTTTTGCTGGGTGCTTCTTGAGTTGAGCACCAGAAAGAAATGGCTATGTGTAACCCCATGTTTACATTAAGGGGAAGTCAGATGTTTACTCAGTGAGATGCAGGGGACGCTGAGACCAGTTAAGGAAACAGTGAATGCCCAGCTCCTCATATTCCAAAACGTGCCTGCTGACGGCATCAGACCGTCCCTGGGCGCACCTGCACTCAAGCTCACACACTCACATATGCATGTGGGGATGTGCTGGCTCACTCTCTTTCTCCCTCTCTTTCTCTTCCACATAACCACAAAGAGAGGAATTCAGGCAAAGGAAAGTGCATCTCTAACTCCACAATGTACTTCCCATGACCTGTTTGAAATCCCTTCCGTCTTCAAGATGCCACTTTGCTTTCCACTCTCTTGCTCCTAGGAGATGACCCCTCCAAGGCTGTGTGATCACGGACAAACCGCTTAACCTCTCTGAGACTCGGTTTCTCATTCCATTAAACGTCCTCATCCAATATTATGAGACCAAAACAAGAGAATGGCAGCAAAACATTTTGTGAATAAAGAGTGCCTGATAAATAAGACTTAGTTACTACTGTGAATCTCTGAGATTAAGACTGACGAGCCCTTTCAAATCCCCCCACTTCAGAAATCTCTGCACTGTCACCTAAATCCTCTTCCTTTTTATGCAATTCAGAAGAAAGACATAAACTCTTTCATTTGCTCCGATCTCCTCTGTAACTGATCTTAAACTTCTAGCTCTCTGTAAATCCAACAAGGGTGGGGACCATCATCTCCTGAGGCACCACTATAGCTCCGGGACCTAGCAATGGAGCCCAGCACACACCAGGTGCTCAATAAATGTTTGCTGCAAAGAAAGGAAGGCAGGAAGGCAAGAACAGAAGAAAATCAGGCGTCTGAGAATGCATTTATTATGGAAATGCTATTATCACCAAAACAAGTGCCTAACCAAAACAATCTCTGAACAATTACATCAAAACTAAAACAATGACAAGATACCATCGTATCTTGAAAAATAAAAATAATATGTTTCACCTCCTAGACATCAAACACACCACAAAGTTGAAGGGGGGGAAAAAGGTGACAAACTGGATGAGAGAAAAACGATGTAAGGCCTATGCAAAGGAATACCCAAAAAGGTAAGAACTACAACAGAAAATAGCAACTGCCAACAAGGAACTGATAATGGAAGAAATAAAACAGAAGCAAAGGTGGCCAACCAGACAATCCAGGAAAGGCGAATTGAACGAGAATCTTATTTTTCAGATAATCAAACAATAAAAAGAGTATGTGGTAACTTACTGTTAATAAATGACTTAAAAACAGAAAAATGGGTGAGGAAGGGTGAGCAACTCAGGAGCTCTGGGTGAGCACTTGCGCGCTGCGTGCTCTGGGGCCTGGGGCCCAGGCGGGGACCTGGAGAATCTTCAGGACCAGTTTTTCACTTGCTTAATCGTCAGGGAAACTGGGAGATGTTTTTGATGGGAGGTAAAAGCAAGGCAGGCAGTGGGAAAGAAAAGTGGCAATGACCTCAAGGGAGAGCTAATTTCTATCCATTGCATTAAGTGGTGAGTCTGTGAACGGTGACACCTGGTAACCGAGGCGTAGCTTGTGCTGGCTCATTCCCTCCCCTTGCCGCACCAGACTCTGATCAAGTGTCTGTCGTACTAAAGGGCCACAAAGAAGCATCTAGCAGAAGAAAATGGGTTGGTGGCAGAGAAAGTGGAATATATTTGTCAAGGAAAAAAAAAAAACGTAGTCCTCTCTATAGTGAAGATAGAAAGTTGCCAGTGATAGAATCGTTAAGACAATACTAATTATATGATTAGATTAGCAATGTTACAAAATAGAATATAAGAAAATAATAGCTGCCCAATAAACTCCGCCTCTGGAACAAAGTACCTGGGTTCATATCTGCCTTTAACCTGCTGTGTGATGTCAGGGCGAGTAACTTAACTGCACTGGGCCTCAGTCTCCTCATCTGCAGAATGGGCAGGAAAGCAGCACCCGCCCTCTCCCTGCCTGACAACTGGCCGCATGCCACCAATCGCAACCACAGCGACTGTAGATCACGCTCAGCTCTTGGAACCTCCTGCTCCATGTCATCCCAGCATCCAAAATTGAAAGTCACCAATTTCTACTTCATGTTGGTATTTAAACACCAAGGCTTAAACTCGGGCTCCTGCACAGGCAGTGAGCATATGGCAGCCCCCACAGCCCGACTTCCCGCCAGGCCGTTCAGGCCGACTCATCTCTGGTACAGATTAGAGTGTCAATCTCCAGTGGCAATTAGGGCCATTCCCAGAGTGGCCACTGCAGGCCCACAGGCCACCCCCGCTTCTCCTGCAGACATCTCTAAGTGTCCGAGATGTCAGTTTAATTCCCTCGAGGTGCTGAACAAGAGCAAAACACCATTTGCCCAAGGTCTAATTTTCCCAACTGACAGATGATTATTCTAATTACAAAAGGATTTTCTTTCCTTTTCAAATTGCTACCACATTCCTCGGGAGGCAGCTCACCTGACGCCACCACGGTGCCGGCCCACAGCGTGTTCTCGATGCTCAAGCTCTCGCTGATCGGAGGGTCGCTGTCTTCCTGCAAAAGAAGCAACAGGCCAGGATGCTCGGCTGCCTCCAGCCTGCTCGGCCCAAAGCGGAAAGAGCCCGCCGGGAACCCCAGTTTAGAAGCCAACAGTCCCACCAGGACAGGACAGCCAGACTCTCAGTCCTTAGATTTTTTGTTGGACGGAGGAAGTGCAGGGCTCAAACACTGAGGAAATGTTTATAAGGTCAGAACCGAAATGCGGAAGCAAACCAGTGAGGCTCTTTGCTAGCTGGGTTATGGCTTATAGAAAGAGAACACAGATAATTTAACTTGGGTTCTAAAAGTCTAGGTCCTGGATTCCTAAATAATTAAATCACACTGAGCTCAGTGGCTCTGGGAGGCCAAGGTGGGTGGATTGCTTGAGCTTAGGAGTTCAAGACCAGCCTGGGCAAAGCCAAGATCCTATCTCTACTAAAAATAGAAAAAACTAGCCAGGCATTGTGGCGGGCGCCTGTGTTCCCAGCTATTTGGGAGGCTGAGGCAGAGGGATCCACTAAGTCTAAGAGTTTGAGGTTGCTGTGAGCAAAGATGACCCCATGGCACTCTACTCAGGGCGAGACTCTGTCTCATCATCATCATCATAATTTAAATCCAAATTAAATTTCTTTTTTTTTTTTTTTTTTTTTGAGACAGAGTCTCAAGTTGTCACCCTAGATAGAGTGCCATGGCTTCACAGCTCACAGCAACCTCCAATTCCTGGGCTTAAGTGAGTCTCCTGCCTGCACCTCCCAAGTAGCTGGGACTACAGGCACCCGCCACAATGCCCGGCCCTTTTTTTTTTAGTTGCAGCCGTCATTGTTGTTTGGCGGGCCTGGGCTAGATTCGAACCTGCCAGCTCAGGTGTACGTGGCTGGTGCCTTAGCCCGTTGAGCCACAGGCACCGAGCCATAGTCTCAATTTTGTCATCCTCAGTAGAGTGCTGTGATATCACAGCTCACAGCAACCTCCAACTCTTGAGCTTAAGCGATTCTCTTGCCTCAGCCTTCCAAGCAGCTGGGACTACAGGCGCTTGCCACAACGCCTGGCTATTTTTGTTATAGTAGCCACTGCTGTTTTAGCTGGCCAGGGCCGGGTTCAAACCTGCCACCCTCAGTATATAGGGCCAGCACCCTACCCACTGAGCCACAAGCGCTGCCCACCAAATTAAATTTCTATTCTAAAAGGTCTGCAAGTGGATTAAAAATTACAAAAATGGCAGACAGGATTTGTACAAATGAAAGAGGGCATGGACCCGACAGAGAGAGTTACTGCATTCAGACATTGGAGTTAACATTAATCATCGCAACGCCTGGCTCCAAGGTGTCAGGTAATTCGAGCTGTTCCAAGGCTGGCAGTAAATTCTCACAGAGAAACAATGTCAGCTTTCAAGGTACGGGTCCTCCTAAGGAAATCTCACCACTGCCCCCCAACGTCTCCTAAAACTACTTCCTAACAAAGACCAGACAACTCTTCTATGGAGGCCTTCATCCCTAACACAGTCTTGGGCAGGATTCTACGCCAAGGTGAGCTTGCTTACCCTGGTAAAAGTTCCCAGGAAGTTGTGAATATCAATACTTGGCTCTTCCGCGTACACATGCGATCGAATCTGCAGAAGATCCTGTTCAACAGAGACACATTTTGGTCATAATGCAAGAGGCATCGTTATTTTTCAAAGGCAAATATATTTCCCACAAAGAACAAACAGGCTCTCAAAATCATAGGGCAGGTGGAAAGAAGAGGAAAACCCCCCGCTGAGTAAGTTTAGGAGATGTCCCATACAATGTGCCAAGACACCAGACAGACCCTACAGGGAAGACACCTGTTTATCCGTGTTTACGCAGAATTTGCTGAAATCTTTGACGGTACCGGAGACACTACACAGCTACTAACAACCTTGGAATGGGCAGATGTCCCTCTGCTAAACTCCATCTGACAAGACTATTTGTATCAGTGAAAATACTCATTTAAGAGAAGGTGATGGCGTATCTACTCGGGGCAAACCCCTGGGAAAGGCTAAAACAGCAACAAAGAATAGCACACACTCATTAGGATGGCTACTAGCAAACAAACAAACAAACAAAAAACTAGAAAACAAATGCAGTGAAGATGTGGAGAAACCAAGCCCTGGTGCACTGCTGGTGGCAGTATAAAGTCACACAGCTGCTGTGGCAAACAGCCTGGCACTTCCTCAAAAACTTACACATAGAAGTATCCTATGACCCACCGATTCTACCTCTGGGGATGTATCCAAAAGAACAAAACCAAGCCACCATCAGTGGAGGAACCAATACCCAAATGTGGCACATACATTCAACGGACTATTACCCAGCCTTCAAAAGGAAGGAAATTCTGCTGTATGTACAACATGGCTAAACCTACGCTCAGTGAAACAAGCCAGTCACTAAAGAACAAATACTGTGTGATTCTACTTATGCAAGGTACTTACAGTATTTTAATTCAAAGAGATAGAAAATTAAAAGGTGGTTCTGGGGCCACGGGGAGCAGAGGACTGGAGAGTTAGTGTCTAATGGGTGCAGAGTTCCAGTTTTGCAAGATGAAAAGAGTTCTGGAGATACGGATGGTGGTGACGGCTGCACAACAGTGAGAATGTTCTCACTGAACCTTACACTTAAAAATGTATAGTGCCAAGGGCGGCGCCTGTGGCTCAAAGGAGTAGGGCGCTGGCCCCATATGCCAGAGGTGGTGGGTTCAAACCCAACCCTGGCAAAAAACTGCAAAAAAAAAAAAAAAAAAAATGTATAGTGCCAGGGCCACTGAACTGAACACTTAAAAATGACTTTTTTTTTTTTTTTTTTTTTTTGAGACAGAGTCTCAAGTTGTTGCCCTGGGTACAATGTTGTAGCATCAGAGCTCACAGCAACCTCCAACTCTTGGGCTCAAGTGATCCTGGTGCCCCAGTTTTTGTATTTTTAGCAGACACAAGGTCTTGCTTTTGCTCAGGCAAGTCTCGAGCTCGTAAGTTCACGAAATCTTCCCACCTCGGCCTCCCAGAGTGCTAGGATTATACGCGTGAGCCATCTAGCCCAGCCTTAAAAATGACTAATGGCAAATGTTACGTTACGTGTATCTTACCACAATTTTTTTTTAAAGCAAACAAGAAGCCAACCTTTGGTGGTAAGAGAGTGCCAAAGTGAAACACCGTGGCAAAAAACCGCATTTCAGAGAAGAGGATGTGAAGTGGCACCAGACAGGTAAGTGCAAGGAGGAAGCAGCCACCTCGGGACAGAGAATACAGGAAGCAGGGCAACAGGAAGGGGGCGGCAGGGAGGGGACAGGAGGAAGCCCAGGAGGAGGAAGGGAAAGGCCAAAATACCCTGTGGCAACATAAACAAAGCCCAGAAGCAGAAATCCCTGGGAGAGGGGACACCAGGCTGGTGCAGGGTCCCGAGAGGAAATGGCAGGGTGGGACCCAGACAGGGCAGCATTATGTCATGTGTACACACACGCACACCCTCCACGGACATATGGCGTGATGTCAGGATTTATCTTAAGTTCATCTTTCTTAATGGCTCTTGCTCCTTAACAGGAAGGTCGTTTGCTGGGAGGGCTCCTGCTTTCCCACTGTTGTCCGATTACCTGCTGGTCAGATGTGAGGTTTTGCACAGACAGAGCCAAGAGCAAATCCCAGCTCCCACGCACCAGCCACGTGCATGTGGAGAAATGGAAGGTTCGTGGTGGGACACAGCTGCCATGCTCATCGGCGACATTTATAGCAGGACATGTGTTTAGCCAGGGGACCCTGCGACGGTTTCTACTATCAGCGTGCCCACCTCTGCCCTGGCACTTAATTGTTGCCTC
The DNA here is from genome assembly GCA_963573935.1 of Arctocebus calabarensis. Classification (NCBI taxonomy): domain Eukaryota; kingdom Metazoa; phylum Chordata; class Mammalia; order Primates; family Lorisidae; genus Arctocebus; species Arctocebus calabarensis. Next base: position 26,388 of record CAUYON010093577.1, read on the forward strand.
TGTTTCTTCTCTGCCCCTTCATGATTCTTCTCGCTTGTTCTCCCTTTTAACAAAATTCTTTCAAAACTAGCAGCTGACCCTGACGATGTGGCCCGGGTGAACCCATGACTCTTGTGGGCAGACAGCAGCCAGCCCCTTGAAGGAGTCAGCGGAGCCAGAAGCAGTTATCCCGTTTAAGACCCGCAGGGCCTGCCGGCAGCCCCTTCTGGCACATCCCCAGTCCTACCATTTGGAAGTTTCTTTTCACCTCACCTCCCTATGACCTTTTCAAGGGACGTAGAGGTAGTTGATAGAAAAAGCAGCAGCCAAGATTCTCTTACTAGATAAATCTTACTTTCGAACCAAGATACCCAATTACAAAGTGCTAGAGAAACATAAAATTTCCCATAAATATTAAAAGATGGAAGATGAATACAGTATGATATCCGCCCGCCTTGACATAATCCTTTTTTTTTTTTTTTGGCAGTTTTTTGGCCGGGGCTGGGTTTGAACTCGCCGCCTCCAGTATATAGGGCCTGCACCCTACTCCTTTGAGCCACACACACTGCCCGTCTTGACATAATCTTATGCAGATGCAGAACAGAATGAGGCTGTGCTCGGAATTTTGAATGAACTATCAACATTTAAAATTTGAGTGATTTCACGCGACCGTCTGGACTTCTGGGTTCTCCCTCAGAAACAAGCAGGTAGTCAGGCCAAGAATACCCCCTGGCAAGCTCTAGAGTTACGTAGAGGCCGCTGGCCACCTCCTCAGACACAGGCTGTGCTCTGACAGCTGACCAGGAGCGCCAGGTGCAGACAGACATGTTTGCACTGTGGCCTCCATGCACTCGTAAGGCCCAGAGACACATTGAACGCTGAGAGGGAAACAGATGGCAGAATGCCAAATACGGTCTGATGTCATTTATTAAAACCACAACCCACAAACAAGTCTACATTTGTACAGTTATAAGTACACTGAGCAGTACTTGGGAACACTGACCTTACACGATCCTCTCAGGGAAGAAGGTAAGATTTGAGGTAGAGGCTGTACACAAAACTTTTCACTTTTTCTTCCATAGCTTTCCCTATAGTTTAGAGGGTTTTGTTTTGTTTTTTTAATATTTTTTAAGGATATATTTGTGTTGGCTGGGCATGGTGGCTCACACCCGTTAATTCTAGCACTCTGGGAGGCCGAGGTGGGTGGATCACTTGTGTTGAGAAGTTTGAGACCAGCCTGAGCAAGAACACGATCTGTCTCTAATAAAAATAGAAAATCTAGCCGGTGTCATGGCAGGTGCCTATAGTCCCAGCTACTGAGGGGGCTAAAGCAAGAGAATCACTTGAGCGCAAGAGTTTGAGGTTGTGCTGTGAGCTATGATGCCACGCACTCTACCTGGAGCACAAAGTGAGACTCTGTCTCCAAAAAAAAGATAACATTGTGTATTAATCAGGTAACCTTTTCATTTACTCCTCACAATCTAAAATTTTGTTAAAATGCTGCTCCCAGCTCAGAGTTGAGACTGAGAGACCCCCGACAAATAGAGACTATAGCATCTCATCTTCCTCTGAATCCCGGGCCAGGCCTGGACCAGACAAGAGGCAAAGTGAGCATTTACTGAAGCACCTGGGCAGCACCTCCAAAGCACACACCAGAACACGCAGCTCTGCCCGCCCTCTGGAGCATGCTGGTGTCTTCACACCCAGGCTCCTCTACTCTGTCCTCAAGCTGATTCTTCAAAGCGTGTTGAGCATCAGGAAGCTCTCTTTGTAGAGCTCTGCCCAGGAAGTAAACCCTGACCCCTAGACACAATCAGAGCCCCAGTGCTAGGCCAGCTCCAGCTCACGGGCCTGATGTCGCCTTCTGAAAGTTCCCAGGGGCCCCTGGACTGGAGTTAGAAACCTACTGCTCTAGAATTCCTGGATTAAACTTTAACAGTAATAATGGTGCAATTTCACTCTGTATTCGCCACGAAAAATGTTGGCTCTGTGGCCACATTTATTGTTATGTCAACTCCATCAAGACATGGAACTTTCACCTGCCCGCTCCTTCCTCAGAAACACAGTGAGGAGCAGCGTCGATGCACGAGGTGAGCACAGAAGCAACTGCCATGTGCCACTAGTGGGGATGAGCGCGCCCACTCAGAGGATGCTGCCTCGAGCGGAGGGGGTGGTCAGAAAACACCTCTCTGATAAAGAAGCGCATGTGTAAAAGCTAAAAGGAGCACTGGAGATACCCAGCCAGGCGGACATTAGGCTCAACAGGTGCAGCAAAGGACAGGAGCAGAAGCACATCCACCCAAGAGGCCGGTGGGCAGAGGGCCACCTGCTGAGGTCGGAGTCTCAGCAGAGACAAGTCTTGCAGGCTGAAGGTGGGAGCTAGCACTGCTGAACTGGTCCTCAGGAAGAAGAGAAGCATTTGGAGGGGATTTGTTTTACTTTATTTATTTTAGAGAAGGGGTCTTGCTATGTTGCCCAGGCTAGAGTGCAGTGGCTATTCACAGGCACAATCACAAGCCACTGTAGCCTTGAACTCCTGGCCTCCCACAAACCTCCCACCTCAGCCTCCCAAGTCGCTGGGACTACATTCTCATACCACTGTACCTGACTACCTTTGGAAGGGTTTATTTTGTTTTGTTTTTAAATAAAGAAACTTATTTCTCATGGTTCTGGAGGCTAGAAAGTCCAAGAACATGGCACTGACCCAATGGCCTTCATGCTGTGTCATCCCATGGCAGAAGGCAGAGGGCAAGAGAGGGCTACAGTACATGAGAAAGAGGGGACCAGATTTGTGAGGACTAGAGTGTCTCACTCTGTCACCCTCGGTACAGTGCCGTGGCATCATAGCTCACAGTAACCTCAAACTCTCAGGCTCAAGCAATTCTCTCACCTCAGCCTCCCAAGTAGCTAGGACTACAGGTACCTGCCACAACACCCACCTATTTTTAGAAACAAGGTCTCACACTGGCTCAGCCTGGTCTCAAACCCGTGAGCTCAGGCAATCCACCTGCCTTGGCCTCCCAGAATGCTAGGATTATAGGCAGGAGCCAGATTTGCTCTTATAATAAACCCACTCTGTGAGCACTCGCTAACTCCAATGTTAATGACATTATTCTATTTGTGAGGACAGAACTCCAGAGATCTAATCACCTCTAATTAGTCCCCACCTCCCAACATTGTTACATTAGACATTAAGTTTTCAACACATTAACACTGGTGGACACATTCAAACTGGAGCATTCTATCCCGGTCCCCACCATTCATATTCTTCTTTTTGTAATTTCAAAATATTAAGGGGTTACAAATATTTTAGGGCTATATGAATCATTTTTGTAATTCCTGAGTCCTGGCCCTCGGTGTGCCTGTTACCCAAATGGTGATCACAGTCCCCACTAGGTTGGATTTTTCCCTCCCCTCCTCCCCTTTGGAGGTTCTGAGCCCACACTCTGACTTCCCTGTTAAAGATTCGCCAGACGCCCTGATAAGGCCTCCCACAGATTGGAGCTTCCCTTGCAAAAGCTCACTCCCTGCACACAGGGTCCACATTTGGCCACATTAGTGTGAGCCAACCAGGGCCCAAGGCTCTCCAGGACACCACTGCACAGCTGGCCTTCCGGTCAGGCCTCTGAGTCTGAGAGCCCTGCTAGGGCAGGTCACCAGCGGCTTCTAGGGGGGCAGCTACTCACGGCGGCCGTGGGGAGCCTCTGTGTGCAGGCCACAGGGAGGCGCAGCTTCCAGTCTGTCTCCCCGTCCAGCTGGTCCGTCCGCAAGAAGCAGGACCCTGCGAAAGGACATCGGGTACTGTGTGGTCACCTACACTTCAAGGACCCTGACCCTGCAGTTTTGGGTGGCGCCTCCCCTGGACCTTGTCAAAACGGCCAAGCAACGGCCAGCGACCACGTGGGAAAATACATACACTACTTCCCCTGCTTCATAAGCTCTGGGGTCAGAAGACCTGAGTTCAACCCTCGCTCCACCACCTGCTCACAGTGGGTCCTGGGCTGGTGTCTGGACCTGGCCAACCCACAGTGCGTCCTTGTCTGAAACTGTGGAGAACCCAGACCTCCCGAACCAGTTGTAAGAATTCAGAAGGGTGAGAGAACTTGGTGACCCGGAGGCAGAGTCGTCTGGCCTGGGGCCACCAGCACCCTGTCATGAACCAGACCACGGGGGCTTCGATCCAGGCTCGGTCCCTGTCTAGTTTGGTGCCCAGACAGTTGTCCTCTTCAAGCCTCACTTTCTGCATGTGTAGACAGTAACAGCGCCAACCCCACTCGGTCGGTCGCTGTGAGGACAAAGAGCCGGTCCCACAGAGGTGTCAGAACACCTGACACCTCGTGGGAGGTCATGGTGGGAGGTCAACGTGGGAGGTCCTGGGTCAGCGTCTGCTGCTGCTACCAGCTTGCACATTTTACAGATTTGTATTTCCATGGGACACACAAGTCCATGGAATTAGTCAACTATCCTAGACAGACCAGTTCAGTGTCTAACTCACTGACGCTGCAGCTAAGACTTCTGAGAGCTATTAACGTATAACACCCATCATTTTTCTTTTTTAAATTTAAGAAAGCAAGAGCCTATCAAGGACCCCAATCTGAAACACTCTGTGTTCACTGCCTAAGACACAAGCAATTTGAGGAAAAAGCTGCAGTTTTTAAAAAAAGTTTTCATCTAGTACCTTCCACCCACTCTCCTGATTACATAATATATTGTTAGCATAAAATCTAAGTGACACAGCAACCTCAAAGGAATATGATTGCAAATTTTTCAGATGTCCAGAAATCTCCGATGATGCCAGGTAGGCAAGAGCGGCCTTGTTTCCTCAAGAAAGGTTAAATAACAAAAAATAAAAACTAGGGTGATGGTGAGTCAACCGATAGGGCAAGTCGGTAAACAGGGGGCTGGGAGAGGCAACTCAGAGACTAACTGCCAGGAGTGAGGGCTTTGTGAGAGCACAGCCAGCCCAGCAAACCCCCAGCCCTCCGGGGGGAGCAAAGGGCAGAAAAGGCACCAATCTCTCCCCAGTTTCTGTCATGTCCCACCTCTTGACACATCTCCTGATATCACCTGTTTGTTTCTATTGGTTAGAGACACTTGCTCATCCCATCAGCTCCTTAGGCCGAGCTTCACGCAGCCCAGAGAGGAAGACCAAGGTCACCTACACTTGCCTGTGCAGCCTCAGGTCAGCCTGTGTCCAACTGTCTCTTGCTTTTTTTTTTTTTTGAGACAGAGTCTCACTATGTCACCCTCAGTAGAGTGCTGTAACATCACAGCTCACAGCAACCTCAAACTCTTGGGCTTAAGCGATTCTCTTGTCTCAGCCTCTCAAGAAGCTGGAACTACAGAAGGTGCCCACCACAACGCCTGGCTATTTTTTTGTTGCAATTGTCATTGTTGTTTAGCTGGCCCAGGCTGGGTTCAAAACTGCCACCCTTGGAGCATGTGGACAGCGCTGTAACCACTGTGCTACGGACGCCGAACCCAACTATCTCTTGCTTTTTTTTTTTTTTCCCCCGTGAGACAGAGTGTCGAGTCTGTCACCCTGGGTAGAGTGCTGTGGTATCACAGCGCACAGCAACCTCAAACTCCTGGGCACAATGACCTTGTCTCAGCCTCCCAAGTAGCCAGGACTACAGATACTTACCACCACACTCAGCCAATTTTTCTATTTTTAATAGAGACGGGGTCTCGCTCTTGCTCAGGCTGGTCTCAAACTCCTAAACTCAAGAAATCCACCCACCTCGGCCTCCCAGAGTACTAGGATTACAATAGTAATAAGTTGCCTCTCCCAGCCCCGTTACCCACTTGCCCTATTGGTTGAGCCACTGTACCAGGTCTAACTGTATCTCTTCAAAGATTAGACTCTAGTAACCTGCAAGCACCAAAAACACTTCTGTCAAAAACAGGTATCTATTAAAAAAGATGCTTTTGATTCGCCCCCATGGCTCCAAAATGATAATCTACTTCTGTTACATTTTCAAGTGATTTTTTTGCCAGATGATCACTGAAAACTTAATGGTTATTTTCCAAGTTGAACTCAGATGTTTACCGTTTTTTTCTGATGTCCTCAGGAAGATCATGTCAGCAGGGACCCGCTGGTTCTGTGTTATGAAAAGAAGGACTGTTACTGAGGTTACCCCAACGCAAGGTTTCTGCCCCCCAACCCTCAAGCCCTCAGGGGGGAAGGGGAGCGGCCGAGACCCACAGCCTCGTGTAAGTTTCTGCCTTTGTCAAAGACGGATTTGAGAATTTATTGTGTTTTGATTCTGAAAAATCCTATATGCTGGCTGCTACAGCACGCATCCCCTGTGGAGATCTTATCTTGGAAAGAGAACATCCGAGTTTTCTGGTGAATTCCAGCCCAAGGACACAGGCCTCTGCCACCCTGTCACCCAGGCTACCCACTGATACTTTTAGACAGACCCTCTGCTCACACCTTCTGCTTGTACCAATTCTCCAGGTTGCTGTTTGGCTTTTTGGTGAGATGTTAATAGGAAGTAAGAAGCAACAGAAACCATTCTTTTAAAAAGAGGGAAGTCATGAGCAGCTCCCCCCAACTTAATTTTGAACAGAAAAGAATCTGATAACACAGGGGGCCCATGTGGTCCTGAGCTGCCACCCAAAAGCGTTTCATTTCACCTCAAATCGACTTTGAGCTCTTGGATTTAATACTTTGGAAAGAGCACGGTTTAATTCATACAGAAACAAGTTAAGGTGCAATCCTTTTCTAATCAAGTGTTACCCCAAAACTCTCCAGGGCCACTACCCCCACCCCAAATCCAACACATTCCAAATACACACAGTAAAAGAGAGAGAGAGGAGTGTTTGCCAAAGTCACAAACATGTTGACACTGCTATTTTTAAATAGGCATTTTGGGCTTTTTTACTATTCTCATGTTACACTTAACCCTTGATCCCCATAAAATGGTAAACGAGCACAGAGGCGACGTCAGAACGTGCAAGCTAAAATTACACAAAAGGTAAATTAGATAAATCTATTTAAGAGGCTACGTAGCAAGCAGACTTCCAGGAAAGATTTTATGATACTTTTTAAAAAAAAAAATCCCCAAACCCAATAAAACATCAAACAAGAAATCAAAACTTGCCCTTGTGTTTGTAAGCAGGATTTCTGGCTAATCAAGACACACAAACATTGGAAAAATACTGTATGTGTCTCTCTCCCTCTCCCACAGGAAAGATATTTTTCTCCCCAGGCAGTTGTCGGACAGACTCCCGAAATGCATCGTTCAATTTGTCTACCACATTAAGATCTGTGAGTAATGGCAAAGGCCTCCTATACACACACACAGACACACTGACAACTTCCGGGCTCCACCCACCTTTTCAACAATGATGAGATCTCCAACTTGGATGTTGGAACTCTTCACTTTGACCGTCCCTGCAAAGCAATAGGTTTGAGATACATCACCGTCTTCATTTCAATCCACCATGTCTTCAGAGAGTCCCCAGCTTGCAAAACCAGCAAAGCACACCCTGAAGCATGTGCCCACCTGCCAACACCCTCAACGTCATTATCTCCTGCTCTCTAAGAAAATGTTCACCTGGGGGAGCTACCGCTCCAGAATTAAAATCTCCACTTCATACGGGGCACTGGAATAACCCATCCCCTTCAGGAAAGGTCATGTCTTAACCATGACTTAGAAGCTTTTCTAAATCAGCACCGTAAGAGATTTCATTCAGCCTGGCCTGGGGAGGGGAACCATACATACAGAATTGGGGAAGAAAATTTAGAGTCAGACCACAGGTGGAAAAAGTCAACTCTTAATTTTCAACCCCACCAAAATGAAGAAGCAAATCCCACATGACTAATTTACTTTTTCCTCTACAATTTTTATATAGTTTGGTTTATATAACTATGATCAAACTGTAATATTTTTGCCGGATGCTTATCCAAATAAACAACTGAAACAAACATGAAATGATAACTGTGCTAAGCGCTGTACAGATGTCGAAAGCTTCTTTTAAATTTCACAAAAGCGCACATAGGGAGGTATTGTCATCTCCTCTCTTCAGATGAGGAAGACAGGCCCAGGACAGTTGCACCTGCTCCTAAATTCTCAAAGGTAGAGCATCCCATCACCAGATTCACACCCATGTCTGACTCCACAGTACAGAGTAAAGATGACAAGTCCAATTCAACTCAAAACACATGACTGTCACTTCCTGGGGAATCAAAGATGTAACGTGGTCTACACATCCTCAAAAGGCTCCCAGTCTGGTACAGCCGTTGGCGAGCTTGTTCTGTAAAGGGCCAGGTAGGGAGGGGTTTAGGTTTTATAGGGCAAGAGGCATTGTCGTCAACCCTTCCAAAAAATCTTTCCAGTTTTAGGTCTCCCTCTAAAACTAAAAGTCTATTGTATATTTGTATTTTACATTTTAAATATAAGACATAGCCAGGCACGGTGGCTCACATCTGCAATCCCAGCACTTTGGGAGGCCAAGGTGGGAGGATCACTTGAGAGCTGAGGCCAGTGTCAGCCCAAGGAAGGACACTGTGGTTATCCGGAACAGATGACAAGGAGGCATGAGATGGGAGAAAGGGCGTGAGTGGCAGACGGCCTGCACGCAGCCAGGGGCAGGAACTTCCCAGCAAGACCTGCAGCATCACATGGAAAGCAGGGAACAGCGAGATAAAGGCAGAGGTGGCTAGTCGGGCCAAGCAGTCAACACACTATGGGTAACCCAGGGAGGAATTGGGCCCAGTTCTCACACAAGGACACAGCAGTGCAAAATCTTTACATTTTTGATATCTCATAATAGGCCCATTTAACTTACAGACTCAGGCAAGTGAGGAGAGAAATAATAGTAATGACCCTGATCTCCCTCTATCTCGTGAGCTAGAGTGCAGTGGCAGCATCATAACACACAGCAACCTCAAACTCCTGGGTTCAAGCGATCCTCCTGCCTCAGCCTCCCAGAGTGCTAGGATTACAGGTGTGAGCCACCACTCCAGTCTGAACTGAGCACCTGGAATCTGGCATTCTCTCCGTTTTTCTACTCATTCAGTAAACACCCAGTGTTCATACACCATGATTTCCTGCTTTAATTTCTTTAGCTTCATAAAGAACTTAAAAGATGGATCGGCGCCTATGGCTCAACGGGCTAAGGCGCCAGCCACCTGAGCTGGCGGGTTCGAATCCAGCCAGGACCTGCCAAACAACAATGACGGCTGCAACCAAAAAATGGCCGAGCGATGTGGCAGGCACCTGTAGTCCCAGCTACTTGGGAGGCAGAGGCAGGAGACTCGCTTGAGCCCAGGAATTGGAGGTTGGTGTGAGGTGTGATGCCACGGCACTCTACCTAGGGTGACAGCTCGAGGCTCTGTCTCAAAAAAAAAAAAAAAAATAAAAATAAAAAAAACCCAAGAGTTTGAGGTTGCTGTGAGCTTTAACGCCATGGCACTCTACTGAGGGTGACATAGTGAAACTCTATCTCAAAAAAAAAAACAAAGAAAGAAAAGAAAAAAGACTCTAAATGTACAACTCCAGATTTTTACAATTTCTCACATTTTACACTTTTAACATAATTGAATGCCATGTACTATTAAAATAATTCACCACGTTGGCTTGGCGCCTGTAGCTCAAGCAGCTAAGGTGTCAGCCACATACACAAGAGCTGGAGGGTCCAAATCCAGCCCAGTCCTGCCAAACAACAACGACAAATACAACCAAAAAATAGCCAGACATTGTGGTGGGCGCCTGTAGTCCAAGCTACTTGGGAGGCTGAGGCAAGAGAATCGCTTAAGCCCAGGAGTTGGAGGTTGCCACGAGCTGTGACGCCACAGCACTCTACCCAGGGTGACGACTTGAGGCTCTGTCTCAAAAAAAGAAAAAAATGCACCACCACTGACATTTTCCAAAGCAATTCAAATCATTCCTATTGAAACAAGTATCTTTAATAGAAACCACAAGATTAGATTTGATTTTTGTACTTCATTAAACTCTGTCATTACAGGCTGTCCAAAAAGTATCAATATATAGGAAAATTGCATAATCACAGATCCCACATATTTTGGACCATTTTCACCATGAATGGGAGAGAAGACTTCATGAGTAAGTGGAAAGAGGTGGCCAAAACATAAAGAATATCTTGTAAACTTCTGTAATGAATATTTCATAAATAAAGGTACTTTTTTTTTAGACTGAGTCTCACTCTGTCACCCAGGATAGAGCGCTGTTTTGTCAGCTTTGCTCAACCTGAGTTTGAGCAACCTCAAACTCCTCAGCTCAAGAGATCCTCCTGCCTCAGCCTCCCACTGGAGGCACCCACAATGCCTGACTAATTTTTCTATTTTTAGTAGAGATGGGGTCTCACTCTTGCTCAGACTGGTCTTGAACTTCTACTCAAGCAATCCTCCCTCCTGGGCCTCCTAGAGTGCTGGGATATAGACATGAGACGTCGTGCCTGGCCTAAGAAAGGTAAACTGAGCTACCCATTTTCCCTATGATTTCCAATTTTCCCCAATGCACAGCAACTCTAGGGATACCCTAAGTAACAGTGAGTAGAACTGGCACTAAAAGATCTGCAAACACAAACATCATTGACTTCTGGAAAGCACTCAACAGATGGTGACGGGCTGGACTTCCAGACTCTGCCAATCTGAGTGTCTCTCCCTCCAAGTGAGCATCCTTTTCATAAAACATGATGCTAAGCTCAGCCCGACAGCCAGGGCCTTGGGGCACTGCCCTGAGAGCAGGCAGCTCACCTGGGACTTTGGCCAGTGTCTTAACTGGATAACGTCCAGTAGAAATGGGAAGGACGGCACTAAGAGGCAGGACTCTCTACTGAGAGGACCACTCCTCTAGCTCCGCTAGGGAGCAGCAGCAAACACCTGCAGAGCCCGCCACGGCATCCCTGGAAGATCGTAAATTCAACATGGCCCTCAGCGCCAATGAACTTCTCCTTCACCTGAGCCTGTCCCAACTTCTCCAAACATAAATTTACACATTGTCTTCGGTTTTATGACCCAAATTTATACCGCTGACCTGACCCAAACAATCACACCTGTGTTCTGGTCTTCGGGACCTACTTGGAAGTTTCTCCTAAAACCTAACTCAAAGGGGAGCATATGTTCTCATTCTTCTTAAATAATAATTGCCTATATATATGTGTGTAGGTCACCAGGACAGAGGATAAAATCGAAAGGATTATACTGAAAGGGGTGGCAGTGATTCTTTCTGGGGATGCGGGGAGATTTAATCTTTTCTCTGGTGTACATACTTTCTAATTCATGCTGAATTTTACAATCAGCATATGGTTGCTTTCCCAATAAGAAAAAAAAAAAATTTAAATTAGCACTATTTTTTTAAGTGCCCAGGCCCTGGTCTTTCCCTTCTACAACCCAGTCCTGATTTATGATCAGTTAATTTGAACTCTGCCTCTCTGTCCATCTGCTCTGCCTCAACAAAAACCCCTTTAACCCACTGTGTTTGCAGAGCAGTTTCTGAGTAACCCCTGCAGGCTGATCCTTCCTGCAAACACCCCTACTGTACCTGTGTGTTCAACAGCCTACCGACTCCAGCCCCGCCTAAGGAGGACAGTGGGAGCCAGGCCATCATGAGGTCACCTAGATTCCTTAGCCACCATGGTGCAGTCATTACTAAGTCAGTGGGGTTTGGGGGGGGAGGGGGAGGGGGGGAGCTTCAGATTTCCAGCTTCAACAAAGAAAGACTCCCAGAATCTCTTAACTCGATAGAACTAAAGCAGCTTGCTGACCATGAAACTCGATTTCCTGCCCTGGCTATTTTTTGGTGATTAAAAATACGTAGTTTGGGCCTGGATGCTGGATGTGAGGGGCAGGGGTGTTGAATAAGAAAATACAAATAAAATCAGAAGAACACACAAGAGAAAACGCAGCAGGCAGGAAAAAGAAGAAAAAGCAGATACTGATATTTATATTCCAACATTTACTGGGAGCTGTGTGCCAGCCAGGCACTAGAATTGGCTGCCAGTATCTGAATAAAATGCCCCTATCTCAGGAGCTCCCAAGCTGATAGAAGAAGAGGAAAGAGAAAAAAAGAGCAAAGTCAGAAGTGAGGCACACTAGAGCATTCGGTGGCAGAAAGTAACTTCCAGAATAAAAACACGCTTAAGGGTTAGGGTGAAACAGCCCTAACCTCAAATCGACCACTGTTTTGAGTGTTCTACAAACATTCTTGCAAAAAAAAAAGGAAGAACAAGATACAGAGAAGCAATGTAGCAGAGTGTCTTCTCCTTCCTAACAAAGTAACGCAGGAGAGAGAAAAAAAATAGCACCTTCATAGTTATTATTACCAATCTCAAAAGGGCAGGAACCCGCCCTCCTGCTCATCTGCCAGGACAGAAAGCAGGCACCCCACTCTCACTGAGAAGGGAGCAGGCACACCTCCCAACAGGACTATTTGGTATTTTTTCCCCACCTTCCTCAGAGAATCCTAAGGAGGAAAAAGGACCCGCCTCCTGGGCCCCCTGCTTGGGTGAACCTTAGTGCTATCACCTTAAAACTCTTAATAATTACTCAACAAGGGGCCCCACATTTTCATCGTGCACTGGGCCCCACAAATTATGTAGCTGATCCAGAAGAGAAGTTGTTTACAGAATGCACAGGAAAGCCCAGCTGTGTCCTAAGAACCAAAGCCACAGAATTCTGAACTTTTCCCCTAAGACCTCTCTTCTCTCCTGACTCCCGTACACCCCCCATCCCCAACATCCAGGTTCTGAGGGTTTTTTAAATGCATTTGCAGCAACTCCACAAAAGTTGGCTGAGAAATTTTTTGCAAAAGTGAAGTGGAAATTCTCTGCCCGCCACATCCCAAATCGTCATACGTCTTTGTAATAAATTTATCCCTTTCAGCTTTCACCACTTCACCCTCGTCGTCTCTCAGTCTAGTTTATAACAGGGAACCAACTTCCAATTATGAGGGCTGTTTATTTCTGTAGGGATGGACCCCAAGCCTTTCATAAGCAAACCCATTGAGCCCAAATCATGCCTTTCATGGATGACAGCTTCCGAATAAGAGCAGTTTGTCTACATTGCAGGGAGAAACCAGATGTTTCCCTTGAGTTGAAACAAGCACATGACAATTCAGTCAAACTGCAGAACAAGCCTGCAAAAAAAAAAAGAAAACCCAAAAAATATTTTTAAAAAAATTCCAGGGCACTAGCATATGCAGGCCTTATTTTGTGACCCCGAACACCTCCAGGGATACTTCTATTTTTCATTGTTCATGCAGGACGTTGATAGCTTTTGGAGATCTCTGGCTGCAATCCCCATGCACTAACCCTGGTTAATGTATTACTCTTTAACTCACACTCTAATCTAACTGTGACAGTGATGAGTTGTAAATTCTGCTCCATGTGTACATTTCCTGGGGTTTGTATTAAATCGCCTCTGCAGATCCAGCAGAGTTCAGAGGTTTAAAGTTGAAATTTTCATATTCAAATAGAGTTGTCTGCATTCCCCAAAGCCAAAGAAAAGGCTGTTATTTGAAAACAGGCAAAGGGTTGAAAGGATTATTATAAATATCACTACCACTTCCTGGGGCTTTTGTTTAAAATAGTGGGAGCTTTTTAAAAAAGGGGGTGGGGGTGGGGGAAGAGACTAAAGTTTAAACGTAACAAGTTTATACCCAACAGAGGCTTTTAAAATAAATGTATTAATGGCCTTGCCAGCTTACAGTGGTCAAAAATGATAAAGCAGACGAACACCCTGGCAGGGAGAAAAATGCCTTTTGCGAAGAAAACAGTACAATTTGCATGTGAGATTTTTCAGAGTTTTTTTTTTTTAATTTAATTTTTAAACAGTAAATGAGTTCACCAATGATTTGTGATAAAGTGAAACTGAATTCTTGGAAAGAAAAAACTGAACATTATGGATCTGAAATAACTTTGCATCTGTCAGAGACAGTATTAGAAAGTAGCAAAATCTGTTTTAAATAAGTCTCACACACTACAAGCTGATACTCCGAATCTTAACAAGAGAGGTCTGGGAAGTGGAATTCTTTGCTTACTGAACTGTTCTTGCGATCTTTGTAAAGGATCTCAGCAGTAGTCTGTCCCTGTAATTCTCTTCCTTCACAAAATCATAAAACACATTTTAGAGTTCTCCCGTGTTTGAATGGAGTTTATATTTTGAAAAGGTAAATAGTATTTGTGTTTGGGAATACCAAGTTTCAATGTAGTTAATTAAGTGTAAGCTAAACAATGCCCCGTTAAGGAACCCATCTGCCCTACGCTATTCTATCTTCTGATGTACTTCATTCTCCAAAAAAGAAAAACACTCACATCCCTTCCTTAGGTCTCAAAATTTAGTCACATTAACTGCTATCCTAGAAAACTGCCCAAAGTAAATTCTGAATTAAATTGCAAAAAAAGATTATCTTCAAATAGGAAGTAAGATCCTTGAAGTTATGGGTAATTCTGTAACTGGGGCAGGGAAAGCAAAGCTGATACAGAAATAAGAGGAAAAGAAAAGATATCAGGTCAGTTTTTAACACCACATATGTCCCTCCCCCCCCCCCAAAAAAAAGGCTGACCGATAAGAGAGAATTTCTCTCTCTTGCATATATCTTTGGCTTATGACTTATGGTGAACTGTCGGCCCAGATGTTCCCAGCAGGAAAGAAGTATTAGCAATTGTGTTAATTATGCTTCTGTTTGCAGTTCTTTCAAGGCTAATTGTCTGCCTGCTTCATTTAGCCCTTGATCAGAGTTAGTCTGGGAAAGCATTCCTGGTATGAAGGCCCACAGAATTCATCTTGTGAAAATGCAAATCCACTTTCCCTCACCACCTGTGATAATTGAGGCAGACCACCTCCCCAAACACATACACACACCCCCTAAAATTAAAACTTTTAGTCTGGGAAAGGCAAGTATAAACAGAACTAATTCACTCAATAAACAGAAATAATTCACTCGCTAATTATTTTTTCCTGATTCAACCCAAATCTTTTTGAGTAACAAAGCTGAGTATTTTGGCTTTATTTCCAGTGCCACTGAATGCTATTAATTTGGGAAGACAGCTCTGTAATTAAAACCATAAAGACTCAAAGTTCGAAGAAGCGCTCTTGAGTCTCTGATCATTTTTAAATGCGAGTTTCAAGTAGAAGAGCGATTGCTTATAAGAAAACATCACCCCATGCGGTTTTCAGCACTCTGTCTACCTTCCAAGGAGGAGGCTGAGCTGATAGGTTTCTTTGGGGCCAAAAATGTGTTTTTAAATGACTCAGATCTTTTAACCGATTCTGCAGCAATGTATTTAATATTAAGGCTGGCACACAGTTGGTGGCTGAACGTAAACGTTAAGGTTTCGCATTCAGACAAGCCCAGGTTCACATCACAGCTCTGTCTCTTAGTGACATCCTCCCAGACACGACACTTGCCATCTCTTTTGTCATAGGAGCCTCAGCCGTGAAGTTAGCCACGGGTGAGGGAAAGCAATGTTTTTCTTCTCTATATCCCCACCTATAAATTCCACCTCCCAAGGCTGTTTAAAACTTTCAGACTAAACGCTACACAGCGTCCTGTGGTGGGTAGTTTCTCTTCATTTTTTCCTCCTGCTTCCTAATTTGAACAGTGTTTCCCCAACAGCTCAATGCCACCTTCTCCCTGATATTACATACCAATTCCTGGATCACAGCTTTGATTTTTCCAGAGCCTCAGGTCCTCCCCCGCCCCTGTGGTCTTTTCTGCTGTTCTCCCAAGAGGGAGAGTCTCAGAAAACACACCCATTTGGAAGAAGAAAATGGTGCTAGAACCCAGGGGCCTGCAGCCTGCACTTCCAGCCATCACAGGCTGTGGTCTTGGGCTCAACTTAGAGCTCTTTTTGAAGAACTCTTCACCAGGGCTGGCTTCCTGGGCACGCCAGCAGGGTATGTGCACAGGTTCTGTATTCGGAAGGGTCCCACACTTGGTTTAATGCCCTGCTGATGCCATCTCGAAATTCTTACTAATTTCTGAACAAAGGGTCTCCAACGTGGCATTGGGCCCCACAAATCACAGCCGGGCATGCCCTCTTCCATCCTCTAAGACTCAAGGTAAAGGGTACCTCTTCTGGAAAGATATCCTCAGCTCCTCACCAAAGGGCTCCCATAACCCTGGGCTCACAGCCCCCTGCATTCACCCACCCAGCCCGGCTGTGACACCATGAGCACAGGCCTTTCTCCAATAGGAACCGAGTCCCAAGGCACAGTGCTAAGTTAACATTTACAGCAACCCTCAAAGATAGATGCTACTACTATATATTATCCCTGATTTCAATTTACTGAGAGCTTAAGGGTTCTGCCCACATGGCAAGAGCAGGTGGAAGCAGGATGCTTGAATCCAGGCAGAGAGCACAAACTTAGAAACTCTTCAGGAGAGTCACTCCTGGGAACTATGCTCAGACTGGAAATGCAGTAGCCAAAAAAGGGGCCATAAACTGGGTGCGGTGGCTCAGGCCTCTAAGCCTCACACTTTGGAGGTAGAGGCGTGTGGACTGCTTGAGCTTAGGAGTTTGAGACCAGCCTGAGCAAGAGCAAGACCCTGTCTCTACTAGAAATAGAAAAATCAGCCAAGCACTATGGCTCATCTTGTAATCCTAGCACTCCAGTAGGCTGAGGCGGGTAGATAATCTGAGCTCAGAAGTTTGAGACCAGCCTGAGCAAGAGTGAGACCCTGTCTCTACTAAAAATAGAAAAACTTGCCTGGTGTTGTTGGGTGAGCCTACAGTCCCAGCTATTTGGGAGGTTGTGGCAAGGGGATCACTTGAGCCCAAAACTTTGAGGTTGCTGTGAGCTATGATGCCATGGCACTCTACTCAGGGAACAGTGTGTCTCCAAAAAAAAAAAAAAAAACAATAGGGCATTCTTTAGGAGGGCCACCATACTCATGCCACTAAAGTAATATTAGTGGTACTTTCTTGTCATTACCCGTTTGTATGCCTATATACCTCAGTGGACTATTATCTCCCTTAAACCCCAATCTCCCCTGGTTATCTCTATAATGCAGAACGCTCACACACTTGACACATGAAGAAGTCTCAAATATTTCTTAAAAGAATGAATTAAAAGATCATTCCTGTGTGAGTGGTGAATTTTATTGCCAAAATACTTCAAATTCTTATTAAGCCATGACAGTTGCATTAAAAATTAATACAACTGTATTAGACACACTTTGAATAAAATAAAATCATTTAAAATGTCAAAAGCCGCTATTAAAAAACAAACAAAAAAACGCCTGGCACCCGTCATTCTTTCTTATGGTGAGTTCCTTATTAATAAACAGTGATTTGGGCTCAATTGTTTAAAATAAAATTATTTTTTTCTCAAAATAAGTTTGAAAATGTTTCAATTTGATTAACTTAAATGCTCTACAATGTTGGCTGCTCTGCGCCTGTGGCTCAACGGGCTAAGGCACCAGCCACGTACACCTGAGCTGGCGGGTTCGAATCCAGCCTGGACCCACCAAACAACAATGATGGCTGCAACAAAAAAGTGGCCGGGCGTTGTGGCGGGCGCCTGTAGTCCCAGTTTCTTGGGAGGCAGAGGCAGGAGACTCGCTTGAGCCCAGGAATTGGAGGTTGCTGTGAGCTGTGATGCTACAGCACTCTACACAGGGTGACAGCTTGAGGCTCTGTCTCAAAACAACAACAACAAAAAAAACTTTGGCAAAGTCTCAACAAGAATCTGTGCCATTGAGATTCTTAAAACTACACTAATTCCTGGGGCGGCACCTGTGGCTCAAAGGAGTGGGGCGCCAAACCCATATACCAGAGGTGGCAGGTTCAAACCCAGGCCCGGCCAAAAAAAAAAAAAAAAAAAAACCTACATTAATCCCTGCCAAAAGTCCATACTGTGAATCTAGTTCTGACACTGTATCAAACTAGTACACATTAAGGGAAAAGCTACAAAGTCCGTGGCCTGAAATTGGCTTATCCCTTGCAAAAAATGTCAAAATCACGAAAGACAAAGAAAACCAAGGGTTAACACCAAGAGGGGAGAGCAACTAAATACAAGCGTTGAACACGAAGTGGTCCTTCAGCCAGGAAAATAACAACTACTATAAAAAAATTTTAGGGGACAGGCACTGTGGCTCACTTCTATAATACAAACACTCCAGGAGGCTGAGGCAGGAGGATCACCTGAGCCCAGGAGTTTGAGGCTGTAGAAGGCTACGATCATGCCACAGTACTCCAGCCTGGGCAGCAGAGAGAGACTCTGTCTTGAAAAGGGAGGAGGAGAATTGTTTTACAAACAAAGGGCAAAATTTAAATAAGAGCTATAAATTAGATAAACAGTAATGTCTTAATGGTAAATTTCCTGATTTTGATAATTTTACTCTGCTATGCAAGAGAAATGTCCTTAGGAATTAATGTTCCTAGGACATTAGGACTTAAACACTTAAGTATCTAGGGATAAAAGTCGGCCACTTAGGCTTGGTGCCGTAGCTCAAAGGTTAGGGCGCCGGCCACATACACCAGGGCTGGCAGGTTAGAACCCCACCTGGGCCTACTAAACAATGACAACTACAACAACAACAATAACAAATAGCCAGGGGTTGTGGCAGGCCCCTGTAGTTCCAGCTACTTGGGAGGCTGAGGCAAGAGAATCACTTAAGCGATTGTGGAGGTTGCTGTGATCTGTGACGCCACAGCACTCTACCAAGGGTGACATAACAAGACTGTCTCAAAAAAAAAAAAAATTAAATAAAAAAAAAAAAGAACAGATTGCACCAATGTACACAATTATAATTTAATAAAAATTAAAAAAAAAAAGAACAAAGTTGGCAACTTAACTCTATTATGACTTCAGATATACTGATACAGGGGAGTAAAGCATATCAAAAAGCAAATGTGACAAAATGTAACAACTGGTGAATAGGGTATATATAGTAGTGCTTAATATGATTTTTGCTAGTTAGAAATTTCTTTTTTTTTTTTTTGAGACAGAGTTTCACTTTGTCATGCTTGGTAGAGTGCTGTGGCATCACAGCAGCCTCAAACACTCCTGGGCTAAAGTGATCCTCTTGCCTCAGCCTCCCAAGTAGTTTTTCTATTTTTAGTAGAGACAGGGTCTCACTCTTGCTCAGGCAGGTCTCATGCTCCTGAGCTCAAGCAATCAACTCGCCTTGACCTGGAAGAGTGCTAGGAGTTACAGGCATGAGCCACTGCACCCGGCCACCAGTTAGGAATTATTAAGAAAAAATTTAACAATAATAGGACAAACACTATCGTGACCTATAGTCTAGTGATTAAGGTATTCTAGTTTATAACCATCTTGAACCCCCAAGAGAGTACTAAAAAGCACATTTTAAGATATCATGTGATAAAAAGGCAAACCATTCTTCATGACCAAGCACACACATACCTGTTCCGTTCTGCTTGACCTTACCAAATCAAGATGATGGTGACAAGTTTCACTTGAGGAGATATTATTACGTAATTCAAAAAAGAGTCCCCCCCCCACCCCCCAATCCTCCTGTTGGGAGTTGTCACTCCCCATCCCTTACCCATGTATCACACGACTAAAGTGGCCTCCATCTCTACCCAAGGTGACAGTTTCTTCAGTGTTTTGGGGGCTTTCCAAACAAATTGCAGAGCTGGGGTCTGGGGTAATATTCAAAATGATTTCCCTCTGTTTCCCTCTAGTTGGTTTGGCGTGACAACAGACAGCACAGGCCACAAAAGGGGGTCAACAAAGGAAGACAAGTTTTTAATGCTAGAGTCATCTGCCAATTCTCCTTAGGATCTTTGCAAGAGCCGAGGGAAGTTAAAGCAAGAGCTGGGAAGGGCGGTACAGCAGAGGACAGAGAGGTCATTCACGGGAAAAGCAATTGCAATATGAAAAGAACCAAAGGGGCCTGGAAGATGAAGGAATAGACTCTGAAGGCCCTTCTCCTGAGCCCTACAGAGATCCACCACACGCTCTCCCACGGGGCTTTTGTCGGTTGCCAAGCATTTTAAGCATTATAGTAAGAATATGTTATTAAGAGAGGATTAATATACACCCAACTACAAAACAACACTCTCCAGAGGGGTCTTCTGACTACCCACGTGGAAAGCCCAAGCCACCTGCCTCTGCAAAGATTATGCTGATTTTTTTTCTTTAGGTAACAAAATGTCCTAAAATACAGTAGTTTATCATTAATAAAGCCTTTCTACACCAACTCAAAATTCCCCTATCTCCCAGAGACTTGCAGAATTTGAAGACCACCAACTGTGAAAATGTTTTCCAACACACTAACACAAAACATGTTCGTGCCCTTGGGAAATGTTACCAAAATATCCATGTTTTTGTTTTTCAGCCCAAAACATATGCCTCCAACATTTTTCCTAGAAGGAAAACTCACGGATGAACTGCTTCTTTGGAAGTTAAACCATTTAACATAAGCAGTTCAGACCCTGGCTCCTGTGCGGAGTCTCTTAGGCATCCATCCATCTTACCACCCCAAATTCTCAGTTTCCTGAAGGTGAGGTATAGCTTTTATTCCTCTCCTCCTCTCCTAAACAGTAATCCCTGCGTGGGATCGGCAATCCCAGGGAACAATCCATCATGCCTTTCCTCAGCCCCATCAGCAAACTTTAGGCGACATTCTCTCGCTTCTGAATGCCACCTTAAAGTAAATCTACTGTAGTTTTAAAAACAGACGTTGACATTTGCTGCATTACTTTGTGGCTTTTCCAAGGGTGTGTTTGGGTGGAGTTTTAAGTCCCACCATTTAAGAGGAACAGTCTTGCAATGATGAAAGGTTACCTGGTCATTCCACTTTGGTTCAGACTGAACATTCTCCACATCAGAATCTCCAGGATTCAGAAGATGCCTTCCAAGAAATCTCCATGGAAGCAGTATCTATTTACATCTGTTGTTGCTTTTTCAAAAACTAATGTTGCAACAGTTTGATTTTAAAGTAATCAGTGTTGAAAAGAGTATCTTTGAAAGCTGCTCTCATCCGCTCATGAGGAAGGGTGCCCTCATTCCCTGCTCAGCCAGGCAGGGGACAGGGAGAGGGATTAGCAAACAAGGGTGCCAAAGACACAGAATTTAATTTCAGGTTGGTGATTTTTCACAGAACCGACTCTAAGAGGCCACCTGAGTCCCTCTAGGTCCCAGGCAGACGGCGGGCCCCTGGTGTCAAGTGACTGTCCCACTACACAGCGCCCGTGCACCCTCAGCCCAGGCCGTGAACTCTGCTCCCCTGACTGTCAGTGGCCCAGGAGCCAGGAGGCTGACCTCTTGCTGTGAGCCGGCTGTAGACCTGAGAGTTGACTTCCTTGTCTCTCACGTAGCATCGGATTTCCTCCACCGCCTCACGGATGACAGTGACGGCCAGCACGAAGCCCTGTGGAGAGAGTGGACGGGGGTGAGCCCTGCTGGAACCAAGCGTCCTCTCCTGCTGTCGGGGGCAAGAAAGGCGAGAGGCCACTCGGGAGGGCGGGCAGAGGAGCAGGCCCTGCCAACTGTTTCCAATGAGGGCCTCAGCAAACCCTGCTGTCTGGGTCTGTCTCGGGGAACACGCGCTCACACGTGCCGTGGAAAAAAATGACCCCTGAGATGCACCTGCTGCCACATACGTACAAGGACATCCGTATTCACCAGGTGGCAGGTTGCCAGGGTGAAAACACAAGAACACCCCAAATCTCCCTCCAGGGACAAGCTGGTGACTGCTCCCACCTCTCTCTCACCCTGCACGTGCTGGGCACCAGTCAAAGGGCGTCTCTTCCTCACAAAAGCCCCGTTTTACACACTCTTGCTGCTGACGTCACTGTGCAGATGAGGAAACAAAGGCCCAAGGGACATAAAGTAACTGAATGATGCCCAGGAATCTCACAGGAAATCTTGCTGTACTGCCACCATTTCCTGCATCCAGAGAAACTTAGGTGGGTGGCGCCAATATGAGGGGCCACAGGCAACAGAGAGAAAAAACAAGACACACCCACGGCATTGACAGTGGGGAAAACCACCTTGCAGGACACACAATGTAATGAAGTTCCTATGCACAACAAGAAAGATTGCTTACGCTGTTAAATGTTCTCCAAGATCCTTAACCCCAGGTTGGAGTCCTCTGCCAGGAAGGCGGAGGAGGATTAGAGTGGGAAGGGATCGAAAGAAACCTCAGCCTTATCAGTCAGGTTTCCAGTTTCTATAGAGACCACGTTAAAGTATTAACTGCATAAGTTCTAACTAATAAAAATTAAAAGCTTCCCCAATGGTTCCCTGAGTCGGATACCCCAGCTCATAAATATGATGGGGAGGTTGAGAGGGGAGTCACCCGTAGCAGAATCCATGTGTGATCTATATTTCTTGTCTTGTAACAATAAAGGCAAAAACATTCATGTTCCATGCCATCCCTCCCTTCTGCCTCTTTCAAAGCTTGCCAGCACAGTTATTTTTTAATACAGATAGCGTAACTGCCCGGTGAGGGGGACTGGGGTAGTGATCGTGTCTCCTGGGGGATTCTCTCCTGTATACTGTTCACCCCGTGACATATATTAACTTCAATTCAAAGGACTTTAAATCTCTTCAATCTCGTCTGTAAATCGACCCAGAGATGTGCTGCTTTGCAGAAACTCCTCCCAGACCCATACATCTTTACAATCAAAGGATGACTCCTGTTTCCAAGCAGATGCAACGTACATACTGCAGCTGAGAGAAAACTGGTACATTTCAGATTCAAAGCATAACCAGACCACATAGGGAGGTGAGAGGAAACCTGTCCTGGCTGGCAGAACCCCCCACCCCAACCGTCCTACCCTGCTGCTGTTGGGTTGCTCTGTGCCAGAGCTCTGAGTTTTTGTTGTTTGTTTTCTTCGATGTTCCAGTTTCCATTTCTCTCTGCGTGGGCCTGGCTAACTCCCACAGATGTTAATGGAAAGTGTGAGCTCACACAAAGGCAGGGGCCACTCGCCAACTTCCCTTCTGCAAATAAATTCCACCTCCTGAGTTATAATGTCTCTTCACATACACGGTTCTTACTAATGCTAGAGGACACGCCTTCCCTTCATCTAGAAATCACTTTACAAAGAGACACAAAGGTCGTCCAGAAATAAATTCCAGCCACCCAACTGAGGAGGTCCTTAATATCCACATATATTTAGAAAGGAGCTTTAATGGGGACGAGGCTGAGGTTGGTCGAGCTTGTAAAGACAGCATAGGCAGTGACAACGGACGGACAAGTGATTCTGAAGGTGCTAATAAGCCTCTTTTGTTATGTTGAAAATCAAAAATAGATTTACTAAAGCAAAACTAATGAATAAGATATAGAAAGCAGAAAAGCAGTGGCCTGCGGTATGGGGAAGTAAGGTAAGGAGTGCTGGGGAACTTGAGGTGGTGTTTACATGGGCATAAACACACTGAATTGAAAGCTTGAAGATCTATGCATTCCAAGGTATTTAGATTAGATCTCAAAAAACCTAGACGTACTATTTGGTCATCATACAAACAATGTCATGGATTATTTCGGCTCTCTCCTAAGGGTATTTTCTCCCTAACAAATTGGTACCAAGAAAAAAGGCACTAAAGCTAAACAGTATGGGTTTGATGTCTCCTGTCCATAATCACAGCACCTTAGAAGGCCAAGGCAGGAGGACTGCTTGAATTCAGGAGGTTGAGACCAGCCTAGGCAACGTACCAAGACTTCATCTCTACAAAAAAGTGAGAAAAAAATTATCTGTGTGTGGTTAGACCTAGCTGAGGCAAGCGGACTCAAGAGTTTGGAGGCTGCAGTGAGCTATGATTAACACCAAGGTACTCCAGCCCAGGGCAACAGAGCAAGAGCCCACCTCAAAAAGAAAAAAAAATGTATGCCAAATGTGGTTAAGGTCCCCTGCCACCACAGACACCGGTTATAATGTAAATGAAGCAGAAGGGCTGCTCAGAGGTCTGTGCCCCAAAAACCATTAGGTGTGAGATTCTGCTGTACCAGGGCTGAGCAGATGGATAAAGCCAAGGGATGAAAGAGATTAAACTGGCTCAGGGCCTGTGGCTCAATGGGCTAAGGCACCAGCCATGTACACCTGAGCTAGCGGGTTCGAATCCAGCCCGGGCCTGCCAAACAACAATGACGGCTGCAACCAAAAAATGGCCGGGCATTGTGGTGGGTGCCTGTAGTCCCAGCTACTTGGGAGGAGGAGGCAGGAGACTCGCTTGAGACCAGGAGTTAGAGGTTGCTGTGAGCTGTGATGCCACAGCACTCTATCCAGGGTGACAGCTTGAGTCTCTGACTCAAAAAAAAAAATCCATATTGGCTTGGCGCCTGTGGCTCAAACGGCTAAGGCACCAGCCACATACCCCTGAGCTGGCTGGTTTGAATCCAGCCCCGGCCCACCAAACAACAATGATGGCTGCAACCAAATAATAGCCAGGCATTGTGGCAGGCGCCTTGTAGTCCCAGCTACTTGGGAGGCAGAGGCAGGAGACTTGCTTGAGCCCAGGAATTGGAGGTTGCTGTGAGCTGTGATGCCATGGCACTCTACCCAGGG
>CAUYON010093578.1:0-14476 GCA_963573935.1 Arctocebus calabarensis
TAAATTGTGGTACATGTATACCATGGAATACTATGCAGCCTTAAAGAAAGATGGAGACTTTACTTCTTTTGTGTTTACATGGATGGAGCTGGAACATATTCTTCTTAGCAAAGTATCTCAAGAATGGAAGAAAAAGTATCCGATGTACTCAGCCCTAATATGAAGCTAATTTATAGCTTTCATATGAAGGCTGAAACCCAATTATAGCAAAAGAATATAGGTAAAAGGGAAAGGGAGAGGAGGGGAGAGGGGAGGATGGGTGGAGGGAGGGCAATTTGTGGGATCACACCTACGGTGCATCTTAGCAGGGTACTGGTGAAACTTGTTAAATGTAGAGTATCAAAGTCTTTATATAGTGATCAAGAAAATGCCATGAAGGCTATCTCTAACAGTACGATCAAAATATTTCTGATTGTATATAAAGCACATTCTGCCCTATGATTGCACCAATGTACACAATTATGATTTAATAAAATTATTAAAAAAAAAAAGCAGAACAAACAATATTTGCTATTTGTACTTTACCCCGGGTAATTTACAGAAACTGAAGCCACCAAGCTCTATTTACATGTTTCTTTCTTCTATTCTTTTGCTTTGAAATATTGATTTTTGAGTATGTATTCTAAAAGTGTATTCATATACACTTTCCATAAAACAGTGGTTCTTTTTGAAGCCAATGAGTAAAATGAAACCAAACACTCATAGCAAGGCATTCAAAATCCCTATCAATGATTGCTAGCAAGCTAAGGAGGGAAGGTAGATTCAGGTGAAAGAGATAACTTGCCTCACAGAAATTATGTTATGGAGAATTAAAACTTCCTGGTATCCTATCTCTTCTTCCACAGAGAAGTTACTTTCAGCCTGCTCCATTGTGAACCCAAAACTATGGGCAGGAAGGAAATGTACTGGAATGATATCTATTGCTGATATAATCTTTTGGAAAAGCTCCAAAAGATCCACTGCTACAATTCATCAGTCATGTAGTGTTCCCAGAAGGATTTCACCCATGACACTGAGGTTGCCAACTTCGGAATCCTCTGTTGATCCAGTCTCATGTCCTTCTCTTCCATTATGTCAGAAAGACATTTTTTTTCATTCTCTCTCAAGCTGAGATTATTGGTTGAGAGAAAGTTATTTCAGTTTTTAGAATCTCAGTATTTATTCCTTCCAAGACAGCAATGTCCTTACCCGCACTTCCTGTAGGGATGCCTATTTTTTCCTCTCCTGTCACAGTGCCTGTTGTCAGTCTCATTGGATCAGCCCCCCAGGAAGAGGTGAGGTGGAAATAAGTACCAGAGCTGACAGTCAAGTTGGTGAAGCCCTGTATTAGCAATACCAAGATGGAAGGAAGAGATGCTCTGTGCCTTCTTGGGAATACTCTTCAGCTACTTCCTGGGAAGTCTTGAAACACACAATTGGGTTAAATCTCTGTGGTGGGTCCATCTAGTCTGGGCCTAACTTGAAACGCCTCTTGAATTCTTGGGGCTAGATGTGAAGGTAAAGTTCAAGGTCAATTGCAAAAGGGAAAGGAGCTTGCCCTAAAGTGTAGTGTTCTGAAAAAAAAGTGTATTGTTCTAAAAAATGTTTCTATAATAATTAAATATCTGTATTTTGCTGGGTGTAGTGGCTTTCTCCTGTAATTCTAGCACTCTGGGAAGCCAAGGCCAGTGGAGCTCAGGAGTTCTAGACCAGTATGAGCAATAGTGAGACCCCATCTCTAAAAATAGCTGAGTGTTGTGGCAGCTACTTGGGAGGCTGAGGCCAGGGCATTGCTTGAGCCCAAGAGTCTGAGGTTGCTGTGAGCTGTGACACCACAGCATGGCTTCAGCATCACTGTTTCTGTGGGTCTCATTGTAGACACTGCTATGGTGGTTTTCCCCATCTCTTCCTTTCTTTTTTTTTTTTTTTTTTTTGAGACAGAGCCTCAAGCTCTCACCCTGGATAGAGTGCCCTGGCATCACAGTTCACAGCAACCTCCAATTCCTGGGCTCAAGCGAGTCTCCTGCCTCCGCCTCCCAAGTAGCTGGGACTACAGGCGCCCGCCACAACGCCCGGCCATTTTTTTGGTTGCAGTCGTCATTGTTGTTTGGCGGGCCGGGCTGGATTCGAACCTGCCAGCTCAGGTGTACATGGCTGGTGCCTTAGCCGGTTGAGCCACAGGCGCCAAGCCCATCTCTTCCGTTCTTGTCCCCATGGGAAGGCTGAGGGACAGCACAGTACAAACTGGATAGGATTCATCTCTTGTAGCACCCCGGACTTATGCATTGCTCTAACCTACATTATACAATTTGAAGACTTTTCTCCAACCCCCCACCCCCAACTTATTCCTGTAGTTAAAACCTCCTAAATATGTCTGTTTATTCTCTTCCAGTCTCCCTGCTGGTATTGCTGAGTCTTGTGCCACGACTATACCCATATTGATTTGTAATTGCTGTAGAAAAAACTACACATAATTAATGTATTCAAATTGGTGAGTTTAGAATTATGTATATGCTTGTGTTACTGTCACTGCAATTAAGGTGATAAACATATCCATCACCTCCAAAAATTTCTTTGTGTCTCCCACTGATTTTTGGGTGTAAGAACCTTTAACATAAAATCTACTTTTTTTTTTTTGAGACTCAGAGTCTCACTTTGTCACCCTCAGTAGAGTGCCGTGATGTCGCAGCTCAGAGCAACCTCAAACTCTTGGGCTTAGGTGATTCTCTTGCCTCAGCCTCCCAAGTAGCTGGGATTACCATGCCTGCCACAATACCAGGCTATTTTTAGAGATGAGATCTCACTCTGGCTCAAGCTGGTCTTGAACTTGTGAGTCCAGGCTATCCACCCACTTCAGCCTCCCAGAATTCTACTTTAACAAATGTTTGAGTACACAAAACCTTATTGTTAACTATAGGCACTATGTTGTACAACAAATCTTTGGAATTTACTCATCTCGTGTAACTATAACTTTTTTTTTTTAAACTATGGAAGAACTCCACGTTTTCCTCCTTGGTAGCCACGATTCCTTTGTCTACTTCTAGGCTTTTGACCATGTCAATGCCACATGTAAGCAGGATCATGCGTATTTGCCTTTCTGTGACTAATCCATTTCACTTAGCGTGTCTTTTAGGTCCATCCATGTTGTCCTACAAATGGTAGAATTTCTTTCTTTTTAGGGATGAATAATACTCCATTGCATGTGTATATCATACTTTCTCCATTCATATGTTGATGAACATTTGGGTTGTTTCTTTGTCTTGGTTATTGTGAACAGTTTATTATCCCCATCATCTTTTGGTGAGCAGAGACCATGTCATTTTTTTTTTTTTTTTTTGAGACAGAGCCTCAAGCTGTCACCCTGGATAGAGTGCTGTGGCATCACAGCTCACAGCAACCTCTAATTCCTGGGCTCAAGTGAGTCTCTTGCCTCCGCCTCCCAAGTAGCTGGGACTACAGGCGCCCGCCACAACGCCCGGCCATTTTTTGGTTGCAGCCGTCATCGTTGTTTGGCGGGCCCGGGCTGGATTCGAACCCGCCAGCTCAGGTGTACGTGGCTGGCGCCTTAGCCTGTTGAGCCACAGGCGCCGAGCAGAGACCATGTCATTTTTGATATCCAGCATTTATCATAGTAGTACTAATCAATGTTTTCTGTATTAATTCATAGGAGAATGTTAAAAAAACCCCTGTCATTAGCAAGTATCCCACTTAGACATAGCAGTGTCTTTGTACTCCTATCTTAAAAAAAAATATTAGCTCTAATGGGATATAATTTAACAAATATAGAATTCACACAAATTTATATGTATAATTCATTGGTTTTTAGTAAATTTACAGAGTTGTGCAACTAGCACCACAATATAATTTTAGAACATTTTTCACCCCCCAAAGAAATCTTATGCCCTTTTGCAGTCGCTTTCCATTTCCACTCCCTGTATCGTATGATCACTCATTTATTTTTTCTCTGTAACTTTGGGTTTTCCGGAAATTTCATACAAATAGAATCATATATATGGTCTTTTGGTCCTGGCTTCTTTTACTTGGCATAATGTTTCTGAGGTTTAATTATATTGTAGCATACTTTATTCCTTTTTATGGCTGAATAATATTCCATTAATGGATATATCATTATAACAAGTTCATGAGCATTTTTGGCTATTATGAATAATATTGTTATAAACATTTTGTATAAGTTTTTGCATGGATATGTTTTAATTTTTTCTTGGTTTACATCTAGGAGTAGAATTACTAGGTCTTAGTCAACTCTATTTAAAAACTTTCCCAAAGTAGGGACAATATTACATTGCCACCAGCAGGGTGTATGAGTTTCAATTTCTCCATATATTTGGCAATATTTGTTACTGTCTTTTTAATTATAGCCATCCTATAGTGGGTATGAAGTGTTATCTCATTATGACTTCAATTTTCATTTCCCTAATGACTAATTGAACATATTTTCATATGCTTATTGGACATTTGCATGTCTTTTCTGGTGAAATGTCTATTCAAATATAATATTTTCCCATTTTAAAATTGGGCTATCTTCTTGTTATAGAGTTGTAGGAGGTCTTTGTTTACTTTGGATATAATCCCTTATGTGATATGATTCACAAGTATTTTCTCTCAGTCTGCGTCTTGCTTTTTCACTTTTTTGAAGTGTGGAAGTTTTAAATGCTGATTAAGTCCAATTTATTTATTTTTTTTCTCATGCTTCTTGTCTCCTGTCTAAAAAGTCACTGCTCAAACCCAAAGTCACAAAGATTTGCCTCAAAAGTTTCTTCTAAAAGATTTATAGTTTTACATGGGTCACTATGGAAGTTTGAGACACATGGTGTTATGGTCCATTATTTTGCTTCCAAGAAACACAGTTAACAGCGTCCTTTCTGATCACCTGTGTAAGTTTCAACTTGCTTGGCTTATTGGTGTTGCTGGAAGCGCTTCATTTGTTTCTGTCTATGTGGATTTTATATTTCTTGATTTTTGTGTATCTCAAAATTTTTGTGATGACCCATGTATCTGTTACTTTTAGGTCTATTACATAGTTTGAATCCTTTTTTGTGTAGTGTAAGAGTCCAGATTTGTCCTCTTGCAGATGGATATCCAAATGTTCCAGCATCACTTGTTGAAAAGACTATCCTTTCTTTATTGAATTGTCTTGGCATCTTTGTTGAAAATCAATTGATCAATTGGCCATAAATATAGGCCAGAATTTCTAGATTCTCAATTCTGTTCTATTGATTTGTATTTCTATTTTCATGCTAGTACCATAATGTCTTTATTCTTATAGCTTTGTACTAAGTTTTGAAGTTAAAAAATGTAACTCTTTTGACTTCATTCTTTTTTTTTAAAGATTATTTTTACTATTTGAGATTATTCACATTTTCATATGAATTTTATGATCAGCTTGTCCATTTCTGCCAGCTAAAATTTTGATAGATATTGCATTATATCTATAGATCAGTCTGGGAATATTTAAAATGTTAAAATATTGTGTCCCAATCCATTGGAATAGATGTCTTCCCATTTATTTAGATAATCTTTAATTTTTTTTTCTGTAATGCTCTGGCAGTTTTAGTACAAAAAGCTTGCAATTTTTCAGTTAAATTTATTTCTAAGTCCTTTTTTGGATGCTTTTATGAATAAAATTTTAAAAATATTTATTGTTTATGTATAGAAATGTACAACTTTGCTGAACTCATTTGCTGAACTTATTTCTTGTTTTTTTGGGTGGGGTGCTCCTTAGGATTTTCTACATATAAGATTATGTTGTCTGTGAATAAAGGCAGGTTTCCTTCTTCCACTCTAATCTGGGTGCTTTTTGTTTCTTTTCCTTATCTAAGTTCTCTGGCTAGACTTCTAGCACAATGTTGAATAGACATAGTAAGAACAGATACAGCCTTGTCTTATTCCTTTCTATTCTTTTAAAATCTCAGTTATTCCACAGAAGTAGAGATTGAGGTGACCTGAAAGACCAAGGGTTTCAGGAATGGGAAGAAGAAAGGAGGAACAAAAAATTCAGAGTATGCAGAGAGTACCAGAGAACCTTTCTGTCCACACCACTTTGCTAAGCAATCTTGGCCCCTCTGGAAAGGCTGGGGCAGAACAAAGTAGCCTCCCAGATTCTAGGCCCTCTCTGCTTGGTCCACCCTAGGGACTGGTCCTCATTTATTTTTACTGTTGTTTTGCTGCCCTTATCCCAAACATGTTTTAAGGTTTTATTTTACCTCTCATGGCTGCAGATCACTTGATACCCCTCCATTTCTCTTATTCACCAATGAAAACCACTGATTCCCTTTTTGCTTATTTCCAGTGCAAATGTCCTCTCCTTCATTACTTGAGACCACATGGTCCAAATTGGATCTAGCTCTAGCAACAAGATCCCTATGTGGCCAGAATTAATATTTTCCAAAATTTAATTCCTAAAAGATGTTTTCTTTTTCACACGTATACCTGAATCAACAGGTCTCTGCTAGTTAATCTGTGTCCAGATAATCAGTGTTCAAATCTTGGCTCTACCACTTATAAACTGTGCACCTCAGTTTTCTCATGCGTAAAATGAGGATAGTAATAGTGCTCACATTGCAGGGTTGTTGTGAGGATTAAATTTGCTAATTCATGCCAAGTGCTTAAAATAGTGCCTGGCATGTAGTAAGAGCTATCTAAGTTTCCCTGTTATTATTATTTGGGAAAACATCTGTCTATTTCCTATATATAAATGAATACATATAAAATGTATATTTGTATATAAGTATTCTCAAAATGTACTTATTAGATGTCATTATCACAATCTTATCTTCACAAAGGGAACATTGCAAGTCATCATCACCATCACTAAACACTCCTATCGGCCAGGTGAGTGTAAACCAACAGGTCTGTGGTACTCATCTGGATGCCCTGGTCACAAGGACATACTGACCAGTAATGTAAATTAGTGCATCCCAGGGAATCTTTCCTTCTTGACAGTAGAGATTGAGGTTTAGTAAAGCACACTCCCTGTCACTGTCATTAAATTCATAGCAGATATTCCAACCAAGGGGACCAAACTTCTTTCTCTCCTGGAATAAAAAATGAAAATGGTCTGAAATAAAATCTGATAAAATTTATTTCATGTAAAATATTGAAAACTAAAAGAGTTTCCATTGAAGGTGGGCATTCCCACACTGGAAAAAATCGGTTAAAGTCATGCAGTTCAACTTGAGCTAAGCTTTCAACTAGCAAAGGAAGCTCCTTTTCTTCCAATCTTGGCCCCTCTCTATATTTCTAAAAGAAAAATTGCTATTACTAGAAATTTGATAGACCTGCCAAAAGAACATTTGTTCTTCAGGGTAAAATAAAATATTTTCCCATCAAAAAGCAGGAACCCCCTACCCCAAATCTCACATAGAATCTTTTGGCATAAAAATGCTGACACTATAATCATGCATCAGGTGGAGAGGGCTTCTATTATCTATGGAGTCTGTCCATGGTTTCTCAGTCATGCCATGCTTTGCAGATTACATACTGATTTCTCCATTGTGCCATATATATATTTTGTTTTCAATATATTTAATAAAAATTTACTTTATATATATATATATGTATATATATATATATATAGAGAGAGAGAGAACTATGTGATCAATGAATAAGGAAAAAGAAAAATGATAAAAACAGGTCTACATATAGTGATTTGGAAATAGTCATTACTTGTTCTTTGTGATAGTTATGGTTGTTCAGAGTTACTGTGAACCCTGAATTAATGAATAATGAACCATTGCTCCAAAAGGAAATATAAAGTCAGGTTCATGCAAACTTCTGGTCACAACATTTTTGTCAGGCAAAATTCCTTTGGTATTACACAGATATGTTAAACAACATCCTTATAAGGCAAGCCAGTTTCATCTGCTTTTTTTTTTCTAGTTGGATTTTTTTCTAATAAATATTCCAGTAAATAGTAATGTTAGCAAAAAAATGAAAAGCAAAAGAAAAGGGTTATGTCTATTTGTGCTTAAATTTTGACATTCAGGACATACTATAACATAGTTAAAATTTTACATTAAATCAAGGCCAAACTATAATTATAATCTTGTTTCCAAATCCTTTTTGGTGGTGACTTGTGACATCTTAATTAAATATAGCATCTGTCCATAAAGATTCTACTATAAATCCCTCCCCATAAATAGCCATACATATTTTTCAAGAACTGACACACAGAATCATAATCCATATTTTACCATGCCTCATAGTGAGACCCCTCCACTTTGTTATCTGCCCTTCCCAACTTAATGCTAAACTGATGCTCAAATAGATTGGCCTCAAGTTCCCTTCTCTTGACTTCAAAATTTCCCTTTTAGGAGCTACCTCCTCATTTCAGATGCTGTTAGTGGAACAAGGGCCTTAAACATGGAGCTCCTTGTCCCAATCTCCTAGACCTCCTCTAGAACCTTTTCACTATTTATCTCATATCTTCTACCTTTAAGCTTTGTTTTTTTTACCTTAGTGATTCTTTCTCTGAAGACCACACACATTTGAAAACCTGGAAGCTACTCTAATCAAGACATTGCCTAGAAATGTGTAGTTGGAGAGTCAGAATTCAAGGGCAAGGTGACAGGATGGATGTCAGACCAAGCTGTGAGGCTTGAACAGAGGAAAGGAGACAGTGGTTCTGAGCTGAAGGTCTTCCGTCAAGGAACTTGGGATTCAGTCTTAGGTGGGGAGGAAGCAGTTAAAAATGGTGAGCTCAAAGGACTGGTGAGAGTGAAGTTATTGCAGGGGTGGGAGGAAATAAGGAAGACTTTGACAACTGTCTGTTTATATATATATATAAAGGAAGAATAAAAGTGATCCTGAAGTTTTGACTGTAGGTTATTTAGAGAATGGAATCACTGATATCATAAGTAGAGTCTGAAGGAGAAGCAGAGTTTAGGCATGAGGGGGGCTCAGGAGATCTATTTTGTGCTTATAGAACGGGACCTACTGCATTCACCCAGCCCATGGTGTTCTATAGGCAGAGCAGAACAGAAGTGGGAGCCAAAGCTGGGAGATTCTGAGGTGAAGGGAATTTAGACATCAGAGATGAGTGAAAACAACTTGGGTTCAGACACAAAATGGGGGCCCTAAGCATTTCACACTGCTATTTGCAAGCGTTCACTTTCACTTTTTATTATTTATTTATTTATAACATAATATACTTCCTGGTTGTTACTAAAAAGCAGAATTGAGTATACCTGAATAATTGCATGGAAGAAACAAATGCCAAATATTATTTGTCTCCATTTTCTTCCGAGTATATTTTCTTCAAAAAACGAAGGTGTCATTTCAGTAAATGCTCGTCTGATATTTGCACGCAAGCCTTTTGGAGGCTCATTGGTTACCTGGATTTAGATAGAACATACACGACAGAGAACGGGATTTTATAAATTTGCATTATTTCTGAACAACACACATGGACTGTAGCCATTGTCAGGATGTAGATAACTGATCATAGGTAACTGATTCCCACAGGAGCATTCCTGATATTCCAGCCTGCTTCGTATCTCACTCAGTCACAGCCCAGGGAGAATAAAGCCTTGCTGGGTTCTCAGACTTACAGTGGTTGAACCACTTGTACAGGAACCTCAGGCACTTTCATTTGGCGTCCTTTTTTTTTTTTTTTTACAAATGGGCCAATCAACTTGACTGTGCTAAAAGAAAAAAAGTGGGCAAAATAGAAAAACCAACAACAAAACATGGGTCAGAAGGCTTGCTCATGCTTTCTCTATTAAATTTTGCATTATTCCAACCTATGACGTTGTCCCATACTGTGTCCCATGTTGTCCCATGACATGGGGCAGAGAGGGTGGAAGCATCTCCTGTTTCTAGTACACACATTTGAAACTTCCAGTATAAAAATCCAGCAGCCTGACCACCTTAGGTCTTCTGTCTCTCAAATACTAAAACATTCCCTTAACTCTGGGAGGAGTTCCACTCTCATCACTCTGCACCCTTAACATTTCTTGAGGAAGGTAAGAGCTGGAAGAGCTGAATGACCACTAGAACGATGGCATGCAGGGATGGGCACTGGTTTGAAGAACCATTTCCTTACTGTCAGGTGAAAGGATAGTGACCTCTACCTCTCTACCCTGGCCAGGCCTCCATGTGGATCTGTGCAAGGTCTGAGCTCCCTGAAGTCACCCATCATTTCACATTGTGCCAGCCATATGCATGCATTACCTTGACAGAATTTTGAAGAACTGTAACAGGAAATGTGTCATTAGGCATGGAGCTTAAAAAAAGCCGAAAAGTGTCCTTGATAACACTATCTGTGTAAAGCAAAGACAAAACAACAAAACAGGAAAATGTTTAGTTTGTAGTAGTAGTATTTCTATAAAACAAAATTATTCTAGGGAAGGAAAAAAATTCTGTAATCTCTGTTTAAAGACCTAGTTAGTCTATTGCAAGTATGCTATAAACTGCTTTAAAATGGGGGTGGAAGGAGTCATTCTGGAAATGTCATATAGGGAGGATCTGGCAGTCTAGAAGCTGACAAATTTGGGTCAAGAAATTAGGTGCATGTTACTTTTTAATACTTGATGAGACGGTAAGGGCTTTCTCTTTGAAATGGGGAAATTTTTCAGTTGAAAAGGAGGATAGTTTCCACCAGTGTACTTATGCTCTCAAGTTTTTTTTTTTTTAATCATTCGATATAAGGCAAATTTCATGGAAATGGTCAGAAAGTCTTATGGAGAAGAAAGGGGTTTCTCCTATCTGCAAAGAAGTTGCAAAAGGAGCAGAGAGAGCAGGGATATAGAGGTCTCCACGCACAGCATCAAGGAAGAGCTCCACTTTAGGTTCAAAAGGCCAAAGTCAAGGTTGAAGAATCATTTTTCCCATCACAGGAAAACACAGGCATCATCCAAGGACAACTTCCTTGGCATTGGTTTTTAAGTACATATTCTGCTATTTCTCAAACAAGCCAGGCTGGTTCCCTCTCTAAGGCCATTGCACTGGTTGTTCCCTCTGCCTGGATCACTCTTCCCTCAAATTCCCTTGCTTTATTCATGTCTTGGTCAAATGTCACTTTCTCAAAGAGCTTTACCCAGACCATATCATTTCAAATTGCTATCCTCTTTCCTCCCTGCTCCCATCTCATCCCAGTCTTTCTGATCCTACTTTCCTCTCCTTTTAATTTTTTCCAAAGCACAACCACATTCTAACACACCATATGTGTTTTCTTATTTATTATGTGGCTTCTTCTTTGTCTGTTTTCCTCCACTAGCACATGAGCTCTATTAGGGCAGACAGCTATGGTGGTTTTGTTCGCCACAACATACTCTAGAACATATACCTAGAACAGGGCCAATTATTTCACTAATTAAAAAACCAAAGAAAGATGATGGCCAGGTTTGGAGAAGAAGTAATTCTTTCCCATACTTTTCCTCTTACAATTACAAAAGCATCAGGCTTCTTAACTTTCATAGACATCATAGAATTTCAGAGCTGTAAGAGAATCTTAGGAATCATCTTAGTATGTGATGATGATGCTAAGTAATAGTTTTTGTGATGATGCTATGCAGTCATTTTACACTTGTGTAATCTGAGGTCCAGAGAAAAGATCTGACATGCATAGTAAGGAAGTGGTGGGGCAGGACTCTACCAGGGTTTTATAATGTCAAGTCCAGAGGTTTTCTGTGCTTCTTTCTTTTTCTCCCCCTTTCTTTTTTCAGCTTGCTATGTTAGTGTATTTTATTTTATACTGTTCAAGTTAAACATCAGCTCAAATGGTTAAGTTATAAATGATTATAACAAGGGCTAGAAGAGGCTTTTTCTATCCAATTTAGTTTAGTGAGCCAGAAACACTTAAAACCCACAGACAACTTCAGATGGCTTCCTTAACCTGTCCAGTCTCCCTAAAGAACTGGCAAATGCTCTTCTAGTTATAGTGAAGTTGAATGATGTCTCTGATTCTAGAGGCCTGTATGAATGATACCGTTGCAAGAGATTCCCTTTTGGATGCCATCCCTAGCATTTTTAAAAAATTATAATTTTAATTATAAATCCTAATCATCAGGGACCCCTGAAGAGTATGTGGTAAAGACCTTCTTGTTATTTCTCTAATTATTTAAATGGTAATATACTATAGGGCTAGCAGGAAGCAGGTCATCCATTATTTGACTGCACAAGAGCCAAAAGGGAGAAGATTCTGGATAATGGGTACAAATAACCCCTTATCCTTTTTAGAAGCAGTATGCAGAAGATGGGGCAGGACCGGTGGGAGGAAGGCACCAGGGAGGGAGGGGAAGGCTGCTGAGCCCCGAGCTGTGCCTCGGTAAGAAGCATAGGCAATTGAATCTGTAAAAAGCAGCTCTTTACCTTAGTAGGTAGTGCTGAGTGAAGTGATTTGTAAGACTGTAGCTTTTGCCTTCTGAGAAAGCTTTCTGTAGTTAGGGCAGAAAGTAAGGCCCCAGAGAAAGGGCTTTCTTTAGACATCCTTGGTTAGTGGTTCTCCCCAGTGGCCTCCTAGCTGAGTGGTCAAGTGGGACTCACACAATTTGTTACCAATAGAACAGTTTCTACTAAGGCTTTGATTATTTTTATACCAATATTGAAAAATGAGTAGATTCTCTTCTATTTCTTTCTTTGCAAGCCATTATACTTTCTTGTGTGGGAAAGAGGTGAGAGTATAGCCAGTGCAAGTGGCTTTGAATAATTCTGGGCACACCCATGGGATGTGTGTGATTCTGAGGTACCTGTGAAGTTTAATTGTTATGTGTGTTACAGAGAATAAAAAGTCTTAAAACACTAAGAGAATTTGTGGTAATCTGAACTCTGTTTCTTTACTTTTTTCATTTTATAAGGAAGGATTTAATTTCTTTTCTTTGTCCTAGATCTATCTTTCTATTTCTTTTAACTATGTCTATGGGTAGTATATTTTAAATTTAAATGACCTCCTATAGAAGGCAATAAGAAATAGAAATTATCCAGTGTATCATACCCTCAACTTAGAGTCTGAAGACCATTGTTTGGATTCTGATCGTATAATTTCATCAAAGCTGTCTAGGGAAACATAATGCTTATCCAGAAAGAATTACAGTAAGGAATAAATTCAGCAAGAAAAGGCTACATAAATTGGTATTATTATGCAAATGTAATGTGCTCAACTTACTTGGGTCTGTGAAGGTTTTAATTAGCTCTTCCATTGCCAACATCCAAGAAACAGCAAGATGGCAATTTTGTAAAAATACCCAGTTTCCTGATTTCATTGCATCCTTGATCATTTTTTCAGCAATGGGTCCTTGTCCTTGCCCCAGTGAAATCGACTGCACTCTGAATTGAACAGCAACAACAAAAACAACAAAATACTGTTTTGTGCTGTTTTTAAGCACAACAAATATTAAGAAATATAAATATGGGAGATTCTTGCTTAGAATATACATACATATATTCTAATCCTCATTCTGGTAAATGTTTAATTTTTTATATTTTTATTTTATTTTATTTTATTTTTAGAAGAGACAGAGTCTCACTTTATTGCCTTGGCGTCACACAGCTCACAGCAACCTCCAACTCCTGGGCTTAGGCAATTCTCTTGCCTCAGCCTTCCAGTAGCTGGGACTACAGGTGCCTGCCAAGATGGCCAGCTATTTTTCTGTTTTTGCATTTCGGCCAAGGCCGGGTTTGAACCTGCCACCTTCGGTATATGGAGCCGGCGCCCTACTGGATGAGCCACAGGTGCCGCCCAAATGTTTAATTTAAAAAAAAATTTTCACATATACATGTGTTTATTAGGTTTCTACTTTTTGCTTTCACAGAATTAAAAAGGCTTAACATTTAATAACAATAACAATGTTTAAGATAAGGACTAGAAACAAAAACCTCATAAAGATAAAATACAGTCAGAAAAGAAATTAGATGATTTCTGCATCTAAATATTAAGCAATATTAATAATAATCATGTAAAGAAAGTAACATTCACGTTGTCAAATAAGAGTATGTCTATTATAGAATGCTTTGACTCTGAAGCTCAGTATGGAGTCATCAGTTAACTTCTTATTTTTTTTCCAAAGTCTCAAAGAATAGACAACTAATATTTGTAAATAAAAGTAAAAGATATTTTCAAAAAATAGATCATGCCAAATCTCATAGACAATAGAAAAAGAATAAATATTTCAAAATCATTCTACTTAATCTGGATACACCTGACATTAAAATTGGAGAAAATATATAGTTATAAAGGGAAATTACAAACATATTTCACTTACAAATGAGGATGCAGTATCCTAAACAACATATTAACAAATTGAATTAAAAATTAATGTTTAAGTAATGTTCTTTGGTCAAAATTTATGTGAGAATTAGTCACTATTTTCTTTTCTTTTTTTGTTTTCTTTTTCTCAATCCTCCCTCCTTCTCTCTCTGTCTGCTCTCCCCTTCCCCCATGCCCCACTGTGTCATTAATTGTCCTCATATCAAAGTTGAATACATAGGATTCATGCTTCTCCATTCCTGTGCTGTTTCATTAAGAATAATGTGTTCCATC
>CAUYON010093579.1:0-28045 GCA_963573935.1 Arctocebus calabarensis
TTTTTTTGTTTTGTTTTGAGACAGAGCCTCAAGCGGTCACCCTGGATAGAGTGCAGTGGCATCACAGCTCACAGTAACCTCCAATTCCTGGGCTCAAGCGAGTCTCTTGCCTCTGCCTCCCAAGTAGCTGGGACTACAGGCGCCCGCCACAACGCCTGGCCATTTTTTGGTTGCAGCCGTCATTGTTGTTTGGCGGGCCCCGGCTGGATTCGAACCTGCCAGCTCAGGTGTACGTGGCTGGCACCTTAGCCCGTTGAGCCACAGGCGCCGAGCCGAGATAAAGAATGCTTTTAAAAATAAGTTTAAATTCCTACAGAAAACCTGAAAAAATCTTGGTATTAGAATATAGATAGATTTAACTTTAGAAAACTTTTGTTGTTGGTATATATCATAGAAGAAAGTATATTAACTCTTCTGAGGCACAGGGCTGAGGAAGAAGATTGAATTTTAGATGTGCAAGGGGGAAAATCTCACTTTCATAGTAGTTAGAGTCATCAGTCTTGATGTAAAAGACTGAATCAACATTTGCAGGTCAAATATAAGAAGAACAATGTTTAAAAGGAATAAAATAATTTCTAAACTGATTTGATCCTTAAGAGAAAATCGTGAACATTGCAGGCTATTTCAATAACTATATTACAATCTAATTTCTTAAAGTGCCTCTTCAGATTGTGGCTGCTTTCAGTTTTATATTTAAATCTCTTATTTACACACTTCAACTTCATTACTTTTTTTCCTTATGAGTGCTAAAAGGAACAACTTCAAAGTTCCTAAGGGTTAAAAATTCGGGCTTGAGAAATACACATTTTTTGTAGGCCAAAAAAAGGCAAGAAAAACCAGGTGTTTCCAAAGTTAAAAGCACATCTATGGAGTAAGACAAGGCATCTAAAAAGCACTTTATGATCTGATACAATAGAACAAATTCTAATCAGGCCATGAGTTGGCAGGTTAGAGATTTGTATTTTAATCTATGTTGGGTATTCATAATATGGAGTGTGTTAGTGTATCAAGTTAGAAGCTATCTCAGATTGTTGTCTGCATTTTCTTTTCTTTTCTTTTTTTTTTTTGAGACAGAGCCTCAAACTGTCACCCTGGATAGAGTGCCGTGGCATCACAGCTCACAGCAACCTCTGATTCCTGGGCTCAAGCAAGTCTCCTGCCTCTGCCTCCCAACTAGCTGGGACTACAGGCGCCCACCACAATGCCCGGCCACTTTTTGGTTGCAGCCGTCATTGTTGTTTGGCGGCCCAGGCTGGATTCGAACCCGCCAGCTCAGGTGTACGTGGCTGGCGCCTTAGCCCGCTGAGCCACAGGTGCGGAGCCTGTTGTCTGCATTTTCATATTATTCCTCTTTAAAAATATAAGGTTAAAATAAAACAAAAAATTTAACTATTTGAACCAACATGGGGATTCTGCTAGTTGTTCATTATTCCTGTACTAAGGATGCACTACATAAATGGGAAGTAACCACAGGATGAGTTTGGGGACCTACCTGAGACAGACTCAAGCTAGAACTGCATTAATCACCTGACCTCCACAAGCCCCTACCCTGACCGGTGAACCACAGGAATATAGAGGGTCTCATGGAATCAGTACCAGGTCAGAGCCAGGACCCAGTAATCCCTGAAAAGTCTGATTATGTCTTTTTCCCCAACAGTCACCCTGGTAAAAGCCAAGGGATCCTTTGAAAAAGGCTGGAAGATTAACAGCACAAATTTTTGGCTGTGTAAGCAGAAGTCCTTCCTCAAGGGGACTGGCCTCTTCTGCATTTGGGGAGTTTCAGCGTTTGTAAACAGGCTTCAGTTTGGGAATTGACTGAGGGACCGTGACTCTTTGTTTTTATGACTCAACTCAGATTTCTGTTCATTTGAGCTGGAACTCTTCTACTTGTAGCCTACCAGTCTATTTCACTTCTGGGAGTGTCATGAGCTGTTAGCTGACTCCATAGGAGTCCATGAGGCAGGCTATTCTAAGCCTACTCATCACAGTAATCACACTCATTTACCTTGAGTGTTTCAGTGCTGACACCTGGCCTCTGCCAGCCTGCCTTACAAATCTGTATTTGCTCTTCTTTTCAGTCTAGTAAGCCAATTCCTTCAAATAAGTTATCTATGCACTCTCCCCTTCTGAATGGCTATATATGTATGTGAGCATAGCTACCCATCTAACAATAGACAGACCTATGCCCCCTTGGTTCTGTTTCTCTGGAAAATCCTGACCAATAACAATGAAGGACATGGAATGGAGAACAGGCACGTGTTAAGCAGAAATGGGCTAAGTTTTCCAAGGAAGAAGAGCAAAAAAAAAAATTGACCTAATCATAAAATTTACGAGCTTAGAAAATATTTTTTTACTCTCTGGATTTTGTTTGGCAAGGCTGTCAAATTTTGTTGGCAATAGCATCTAATCACTGAAAATAGAGCAACCAACTCTTTTTGTATAAATATACATCCAAGAACTAAAACTTGGTAAGAGAGTCCAAATCTATCCAGAAACTGAACGTTATCTCAGGCACACACCCAACTCTAAGCAAAGCAGGTTTCAGGCGCGAAGGCGGTGAGTGCTTACACTGTTTCGCTTTGTCCCGGTCATTGTTGGCGTCATCGATGGCTCGCTGTATCTCATCCAGCCAAAGAACTTTCGAGGCTTTCTCAGAGGAATTCTGTGAACAACGCCATAGAATAAAAGAACAGTGGATGATGAGAAAATAGGGTTAATAACGGCTTTTCAGGAGCCATTTTACCATAACGCCCACAAATTCTTCATCAGCAACTTCCAAGCACTGCCAGATGCTGTACCGGGAGCAGATTCCAAATTGAACCACTTCTCCCTGCCCCCCTTTAGTCCAGCCCACCATCATCTCCGGGTGGCTCTTTGCTTTACTGAGAACCCAGTGATCTCTCCAAATGGACATCGCATTACACCACTCCTCTGCTAAAACTCACAAAAGCCGTTAGAAAACTCTCCCCTGCAGTTCGAAGGAAACACGAACTCCTCCTCCAGGACTGTGGAGCTCTGATGATGTGTCCCCGCCTGCCCCCCACATTCCCTGTCAGAATTGCACCATGGCTTCCTCCGGACCACAGCACTCTTCCTGGGCTGTGTGGCCACTGGCCTTATCTTTCAGGCCTGACCTCAAATGCCACCTTCTCCAAAACATCTATCCTGCCTACCTGAGTCAAATCAAATACTCTTCCCCAATCTCTCAACAACCTTCATTCCCAAACTACGTTCTAAGCTGCCCCAGGATACCATGGAATATTTTAAATTTGAGGAAAACACAGAAATATCTGGCATTTATCAGACTCAAGGGAAAAAAAAAAAAAAAAACCACGGTGATTGCCTGTAAGGAGCTAACAGCCTACTTTAAAAGACAGATGTTTCAATGGCTGGGCGTTGTGGTGGGTGCCTGTATTCCCAGCTACTTGGGAGGTGGAGGCAAGAGACTTGTTTGAGCCCAGGAATTGGAGGTTGCTGTGAGCTGTGATGCCACAGCACTCTATCCAGGGTGACAGCTTGAGACTCTG
This sequence comes from Arctocebus calabarensis, assembly GCA_963573935.1. NCBI lineage: Eukaryota > Metazoa > Chordata > Mammalia > Primates > Lorisidae > Arctocebus > Arctocebus calabarensis. The sequence continues at coordinate 3,528 of CAUYON010093579.1, forward strand.
TCTCAAAAAAAAAAAAAAAGACAGATGTTTCAAGGAAATTATAATACAATATAATCAGGGCAATATTAGCAGTAGATACATGATCCACAAATAGGCAGGAAAGATTAACCTATGGTAGGGGTGTTGAATTGCAGGGGGTGAAAAGACTAAGTAGCTAAGCATTAGCTTCAGAAAGGAAGTGATAGCAGCAATGAAAACAGATTAGATTACCCTTACTAGTTTACCTTGGAGTTGACTCTGATGATTCTGCTCTAAGTGTAGAGCTGGCAAACATTAAACGGGTCTTAAATAGCAACTGTGTTTTATAAAAACTTGTGCCAGATTGCAATTGTTATCAGTAGAAATATTTTCTGGGAAGATGTGACATTCCACTTAAAAAATGAGAACATTCTACCTCCGTGTGGGAATGAGTAAGTGTTGTGCTCTAAATCCTGCATCAAAACGATGGTGAGCAAAAAGGCGACTCTAACACTGAGCCTGGAGAGCCAGCTCCGTCATGGAGGATGCAGGTTGGATGGGGGCGGGAAGGAGGACTAACATCCGCCAGCTCCTGTTTCAGGCTTCCAGCCCCACTTCCCTCAGAGGCTAATGTGAGAGAATGCATGTGGAAAGGGCTCTGAAAATGAGACAGAATAGCCACTATCTCATCCTGTAACGTCTGGACTAAAGGCAACCTCCGGGGAAGGCCTGGCACTTGCTTCCACAATCATCTCTAGCTACCTGTCTCACCACGTGGGAACCATCGGCTACCAGTCAGGTTTTCCATTTCTTCCAAGACTGGACGGGGGCATTTCAAACAGGAAGCAAGATGGAAAGGGGAAGACCAGGAAGAGGAATCCAGAGACAGGGAAGCAGGAACTATTTTTTCTCTATTTTCAAGGCTTAAGAGAACCCAGTATACTCTCGGGTTAGGCTAAAAACTCAGCTCCATCAAAGTTCACTTGTACCTCCGTTTTCTGAAGGACATTTGTGCTTTCCTTCATGACTTGCCACTGCTTCAGTTGTGCCCCGTAGACTTCTACTGAGAAGGCAGTTAGTTACAAACCCACTTCAAACCTTAAGCATTTGTCTTATAAGCCAAACTAAAGAGAGACTTTGCAAATCAATCATTCAAGTCAAAGGTTTAAATCATGACACACTGAAGTAAAGGTTGCTAAACAAATACAAAACCAAGAGTAAAAATCGAATCCTTCCAAGTCAAGCCTCCCATTTCGACAGTTCATCAGAGGACAGGAAATGATACTGTTCATGGTATGGCCACGTCTCTATCTCAGCTAAGCAGCTAGGTTCCATGTAAAAATTACAAATGCATTAAATGACTAGAAATGAGGCCATGGATGAATCAAGTCATAAATTCCTGCATTTCGAAAATTCATAGAGAAATATTAACAAATGTCTTCAACATTTAGGTGGGTTTTTCTTATTATTTATACTACAATATAAAAGTATGCCATCTAGTTTGTGTAAGTATGTTATTATGTGTAGTTGAAGTATTAAACACTGACCTTTGACTGTGAAAATCTTGGTCTGATGAAATTTAATTAAGATGTGAAAAGTTCCCATAGATCAGTTCCTTCCTAGATATCTTTTAGTCTGTAAGTGTCATGAAATTCACCAAATTTCATAGGCAGCAAGATGTTGAGTTGTCTGACTTTGAGTTTAATCTTTTTTTTTGTAAATAAAGTTTTATTGGAAGGCAGATGTGCTCATTTGCTTACATATTATCTATGGTTGCTTTTGAGCAGGTTTGAACAGGCAGAGTTGAAATGTTGCAACAGTCTACAAGCCTAAAATATCTACTCTCTGTTCTTTTAAGTAAAAGTTTTCCTATCCGCACGCTAGAGAAATAGGGAAATCAGGGAGATGCTGCATTGTTCTTTTTTTCCCAGTCTTTTTTTCCCCTCTTGTTTCATTTTGACTACTTTTTTCTTTTAATTATTGGGGATTCATGGAAGGTATAAGAAACCAGGTTACACTGATTGCATTTGTTAGGTAAAGTCCCTCTTACAATTGTGTTTTGCCCCCCAAAAGTGTGGCACACACCAAGACCCTATCCCCCTTGCTCGTTCCCTCTCTCTGCTCTTCCTTTCCCCACACCTCCCTCATTCTTTCTCTCTCTGCTCTCCCCTTCCCGTACCCCCGCCATGTCATTAATTGTCCTCATATCAAAATTGAGTACATAGGATTCATGCTTCTCCATTCTTGTGATGCTTTACTAAGAATAATGTGTTCCACTTCCATTCAGGTTAATACAAAGGCTGTAAAGTCTCCATCTTTTTTAATGGCTGAATAGTATTCCATAGTGTACATATACCACAGCTTGTTAATCCATTCCTGGGTTGGTGGGCATTTAGGCTGTTTCCACATTTTGGCGATTGTAAATTGAGCTGCAATAAACAGTCTAGTGCAAGTGTCCCTATGATAAAAGGATTTTTTTCCTTCTGGATAGATGCCTAGTAATGGGATTGCAGGATCAAATGGGAGGTCTAGCTTGAGTTCTTTGAGAGTTCTCCATACGTTCTTCCAAAGTCCCACCAGCAGTGTAAAAGTGTTCCCTTCTCTCCACATCCATGCTAGCATCTGTAGTTTTGAGATTTTGTGATGTGGGCCATTCTCACTAGGGTTAGATGGTATCTCAGCGTGGTTTTGATTTGCATTTCTCTAATAATTAGGGATGAAGAGCATTTTTTCATATGTTTGCTAGCCATTTGTCTGTCTTTTTAAGAGAAGGGTCTGTTCATCTCTCTTCCCCATTGATATATGGGATTGTTGGTTTCTTTCATGTGGATTAATTTAAGTTCTTTACAGATCCTAGTTATTAAACTTTTGTCTGATTCAAATATGCAAATATCCTTTCCCATTGGGTAGGTTGTCTATTTGCTTTGGTTGTTGTCTCCTTGGCTGTACAGAAGCTTCTGAGTTTAATTAAGTCCCATTTGTTCATTTTTGTTGTTGTTGCAATTGCCATGGCAGTGTACTTCATGAAGTCTTGCCCAGGCTGATATCTTCTAGTGTTTTTCTTATGTTTTCTTTCAGGATTTTTATTGTGTCATGTCTTAAATTTAAGTCCTTTATCCATCTTGAATCAATTTTTGTGAGTGGAGAAAGGTGAGGGTCCAGTTTCAGTCTTTTACATGTGGATATCCAGTTCTCCCAGACTTTGAGTTTAATCTTCATTTTTATTAATGAAAGGAAAACCTGTTATAATGCACTATTTTTTTTTTTTTTTTTGAGATGGAGCCTCAAGCTGTCACCCTGGATAGAATGTCATGGCATCACAGTTCACAGCAACCTCCCATTCCTGGACTCAAACGAATCTCTTGCCTCCGCCTCCCAAGTAGCTGGGACTATAGGCGCCTGCCACAACGCCCGGCCATTTTTTGGTGGCAGTCATCATTGTTGTTTGGCAGGCCCGGGCTGGATTCCAACCCGCTAGCTCAGGTGTATGTGGCTGGCGTCTTAGCCCAATTAGTCACAGGCGCAGAGCCTATAATGCACTTTTTTCCCCTATATATTTATATAACTCACATTCCCCAGAATATAACTCATAAAAACTCATATGTTGCACAATCTGAATATACTTAACACTACTGAACTCACACTTATAATGGTTCAGATGGTAAATAAATGTTATGTGTATTTTATCATAATTAAAAAAAATCTTATTATAGTTGTGCTCACCAAAACTTGTAGAATAAAATAAATAAACACAAGGGGTCTCCTTTGCATTTCAGTGTTGCATTATGATTTTAATTTAATCTGATAGTGTTATTTGGGAGGTTTCCCCAGTTTTCTAACTCTGTAGAGTTATTGAATGGCTCAAAACACACTGAACTGGGGAAGGGAGAATCAACTCTGAACACTCAACCCTCCCAAATACCAACAGAAACAACATGAAACCAAGCTCTGCCTAGGTCTTCACTGGACAAATTCAGACCAATGTGACATTGATGGAGAATTTTCAAAGTAATCAGGTACACAACATTAACATATTAAAAAATGTTTGTTTTTCAGGCGCCTGTGGCTCAGTGGGTAGGGTGCCGACCCCGAGGGTGCAATAAAAAAATAGCTGGGTGTCGTGGTGGGCACGTGTGGTTCCAGCTGCTCGGGAGGCTGAGGCAAGAGAATCACTTAAACCCAAGAGTTGAAGGTTGCTGTGAGCTATGTGACGCCACAGCACTCTACTGTGGGCAAAAAAAAAAAAAAAAAAAAAGTTTGCATTTCAGAATTTAATTTCTAATTATGTAATATGTTTAAGAATTAAGATTTAAAACAGCTGAAGATAAAAAAAGGATAATAGACCAATTATTAAGTACAAATTACACCTTGGAACTGCTTTTTAAAAATGGATAAAATATGAGTTATGAGACAGATTCAAAGCTAACTGCTAGTTGGCCTCTATTCTTGGCTTAGCTCTGCAAAGGATTATATACTTCCTGTCATTCTTCAAAGGCACATCAATTTACTGGGTGAGAATGACAGCATCTGTGCAGAACAGATTGTCAGGGACAGGGAGGAGTTAATAGACTTGCTCAGCGGCTTGGCCTGAGTCATGCGTTCTGCAACGTTGATGGGTCACATCCTCTGGCTGCAGAGGACTGGGCATGCTTCCTGCCTGCTCAGCACAGGAGCACATACCTCCACAGAGGAAGGCTTCCGTTTGCTGCTCACACTCCAAATAGGGGGAAACTGTGCTCCACGATGCTACATGCCTCACATTTGAGAAACTAGATTCGGATCCTCAGAATGAAAGACCTCGTCTTGACAGCGGCTGGACTGCTGCTTCTCGTGCCCTCTTTTTGTCAAAGTGGTAAGTTTTCTTGTGGGGAAACTTGGGGCTGCTGGTTTGTGTTACAAATTAAGATTCGAGGGAATCTAATGTTCTGCGCATCTCACACAAACTGCAACCCTGAAAGGCAGAGTTTAATCTTAGTTATTAAACGGTAGAATCATAGAAGGAAAGATCTATATAGTTTGTTTACTCTGATCAGATCTTGTCAGAGACTAACTTCTGCACTGGGGTTTAAACATTTGTGGCATAGTCAAGATTTTAGATATCTAACAATTAAGTGAAAAAGCAATTTTCTTTGTGAGAATTTTTTGCTTGTAAGAATTTCCTCTGATAGCCCTTTTCCAAGGGATTAGAGAAAATCCTATGTTAATACCTCCTGGTAAGACACAAAGACAAGAATACTGCCAGAAAGAGCAAGTCATCTGTTTTTAACAGCCAGCTATGCCAGTAAGTTTCAAAATGAAATACTTTCTTGGCTTTTAGTAGTATTAGGGAGTTCTCTTCATCCTCATATATGTATGATTTTTTAATGTCAGCAATAAGGTCTCCCAATCAATATTCAATCTCAGGTGTATTTCCCATTTTACTTAACGTGATGCTAGCCTGTAATAATCTGCTCCACAAATAACTGGTTTGGGATAGGTCTGTTATCTATCATGCTTCCACTGTTCGTGATACTCTAGTCAACATTGCTAAGAATGAGTGAGGTGGGGTACAAGGGGAAAAAACAGAAATAAATGAAAAACAACACTCTGTACAGACATGCTGCATAAATGGGTAGCCGGAATCCCTGGGGCATCTCAGAGTCTTCAGAGAACCTGTGGTGGGCAGCAGTAGCACACATGGATTTATGAGCAGAAGCATTTGCTCTTTCTAGGAGGAACAAGCCTAAAAGCTGAGCAGCTGAACTGCAAAAGAAACAAGGTTTGTGGGGGTGGTTCCTTCAAGGCTTTAGGAGAGTTTGGTGGCAGTGAAAAGCAGCACTCTAAAGAGACCAAGTTTTATAGCAGGCAGCAAATTTGCTTTCTTGATAATGTTGGGGGAGAAACATGAAGTTCATTATCAAGCAGCTGTATCTGGTTCCCTGCATTAGTCCCTTGCCAAGGCCTTTTCCCACGTTGAAAACATTTCTGAAATATCATGCCAATTTGAAATCTGGATAAAGAATTCAAAGACATTAAAAAAAAAACTAACAATATGAGTGCTATTAAGGGAAAATACATCTCTAAAGAATAAACAGCTTCTTCTCAGGACAATGGAATGGATTCCACTTTTCCACAAACAGGCACCGTTCAGCACGTTTGTAGACGCAAGGTCTTGCTCAATCACAGGAATTTTCTGAAAACTAACAAACACTTGATTTCAACAGCTGTCAGAAGATCCTGAAGGGAAACAACTTGTACAGGGTGTTTTTCAGCCACTCTTCTCTAGCTTCGTTCCTGTCGTTAAAGGCATTGCTCTTTAGATCATGTCAGAAATAGGAACTTTTCTAAAATGCAAAAGTGAGTGGAAGGATTTGTGTTTGTGCACTCACGTCACATGACACGTCTTTTAAAGATCATGTCTAAATAAGACAGGCGAGAGGACCTCCGCTTTCACCATTGTTTTTACTTTTTTAAAATCTCCCTTTCCTTAAACGGCACCTGCTCAGCTTTACACCCCAGGGGTCAGGCTACACTTCCTGTATTTTACACACTGAATTCAGTTTGTGCAATCGCAGAGTTATGAGGGAGGCTTCAATTTCACCTGTGAGCAAACTCCTAGTGATTAAAGCAGGAAGGGAAACTAGTTCTGAATGACAAACAGGTTGTTAAGCACTAATCTCAAGCACTCGGGAGCAAGTCAGAGGCTGTGGGACAAGACGTAACTGGCAGAGTACAAGCATTTTAAAGTGATGAAGTCTGAGGCTTATTTTGGCATAAAAGTCCGTCCTTAAGGTAAGATTAAAAATTTCAGAGATTATTTTCTATACATGTCAAAGATTAATTTATGAAAATATATAATAATAAACAAGTTTGAGCATTAATGTTTTTGAAATTGCCCTTTCAAGAATTAGGATCATTAACATCAACACACCAAGAAATGCCCAATTATTTGTAGCATATGGTAGATGTCTCTCTATCCTTTCAAAAATTCATTTGTAATTTCTTAGGACATCACAATTTCATCTTCCGACTTTTCCTCCTTTATCTCCATTCCCCTACAGTCTGCCTTTGCATTCTTTCTTCTCGCATCTTTCCCTAGGGCCAAGGCCATCTCAACCACTTCTACTAAATTAAGCGACAGCCTCCATGCAGACAGGAATAACGCATGCCTCTCATGTGGGCCCCTGCAATTCCGGATTCCGCATCTAGTCTGTCTAACCAGTTGCTGGACATGTTACACCCTAACATCCCACCAGCAACTCATCTTCATAATACCAGAAGCTGAGACTGTAGCTTCTCCCCCATCCTGCTTGTCTCTTGTCCCACCTCAGCTAATGGCACCTCCAATCTCAGTCATCTTTGCCCCTGTTTCTCCTCCATCAACCCCATAGCCAGCTAGGTGCCAAGTCCCCTGGAGTCCCCATTGCAGTGTCTCAGGTATTCACCTTTGCCTTTCCATGACATTTCTGTTTTTTTTTTTTTTTTTTAAATCTCAGTTTCTGGAAGAACTACTTATTCTTGCCCGTCTGGTACCTCTCTCCAAACTTGACCTTGGCCTCCCGTCAAGCCTTGCATTTAAGAGCAGGGTCTCTGAAGACATCCTTGTTGATGACAGTTTTGTCCAAGGGAATATCCACAGAGTACCTTGTGGGCATGAGGTGACTATAGTTATAAACTCTTACAAAAGACTTGATCTTTGCTTGGCAATCTTCTTCTTGCCCATGGCAGCTGTCACTTTGTGGTGATAGCGGTCAATTCCAGCCACCAGAGCATGGCTGTAGGGGTGGTATGAGGTGCCATCATCAATGTTCATCATGATGATGGCTTTGTGTTCAGAGTAGCGTCTGGCCAGGACCAGCACCACTTTCCCAGGTTTCATGAATTTGCCCATTGCGATAGCAACCACCAAGGCCTAGAGCCCATGACATTTCTCTAGTTCAGTAACTCACCACCTTCAGTTTGAATGACTACAGTCGAATCAGGTCCCCTTGCCTCTGATATCTCACCTTTTCACCAAAGTCATCTTAAACGTAAGCCAAAATCATCGCTATATTTATTTCCAATTGCTGCTATTACAACTTATCACAAATTAACTGGCTTAAAACAATACAAATTTATTATATTTCCGGAGGTCAGAAATCTTAAAATCAAGGGTGTTGGCAGGACTGTGCTCAGCTCCAGCAGAGGATCTGCTTTCTTGCCTTTTTCAGTTTCTAGAAGCTGCCCACATTGCTTGGCTTGTGGCCCTTCTTCCATCTTCACAGCCAGCAGCATGGCCATGTTAGGCATCTTTTCCCAAGTCAAAATTATTACCAGACAAAAATGGACTTTATTTAAAACTTTATACCACTGGCTCGTAAGTATGCAATAAAAATTTGTTTAAATCAACCTATCTGGCCCTCCCATACCCCATGATAGCAATACCATGCTTCTGCCCATCTATCAGCAGACTTTCATTCACCAAATCCATTTCTTTATGCACTTTGCTCATCTTTGTTCAAACATCTGATATCAGTTAACTGTTGTCTGAAATGCTTATGCAGTTGACAGTCAACAAAGCATTTATCTATCATATTCTGATGGGCTATTTTTTTCCTTCCAACACTATTATAACCTTCCCACAAGCAGTGGCCACCTGGTTTTTGTTCCTGCATGGGATAGCATGGTGGTGGGGCATATTATATTAAATGCATGCTTGTTGATAATCTGCTGTCCAAAGAGTTTTTTAAAAATAATAATCCTAAATTCTATGACCACAGAAATAGTGTAGCATAAAATAATTGATTTTATATTCTCCCAAACCATAGACACGGCTTGGCAACAAATCACATATTAATACTTCCTTTCGATTACAGGCATGAAAGATGACGTCAACTTGGCAACACCAACTTTACCCATTAAGACCTTCCGTGGAGCTCCCTTAAATTCTTTTGAGGAGTTCCCCCATTCTGCCATAGAAGGCTGGACAGCAGACACCCTACCTGTAAAAATTAAGTGCCCTGAAGAAAGTGTTTCAGATCTCCTTGTGAATAATGCCACCTTGGGGTACCTGAGCAGCCCCCTAAGTACCAAGCTGATACCTGCCATCTACATTGTGGTGTTCGTAGTTGGTGTGCCCGCCAATGCCGTGACCCTGTGGATGCTCTTCTTCAGGACCAGATCTGTCTGTGCAACTATCTTCTACACCAATCTAGCCATTGCAGATTTTCTTCTGTGCGTCACGTTGCCCTTTAAGATAGCTTACCATCTCAACGGGAACAACTGGGTGTTTGGAGAGGTCATGTGTCGGGCCACCACAGTCATCTTCTATGGCAATATGTACTGCTCCATTATGCTGCTCACCTGCATCAGTGTCAGCCGCTACCTGGCCATTGTCCATCCTTTCACTTACCGGGGGCTGCCCCAGCGGACCTATGCCTTGTCAACATGTGCATTGGTGTGGGTGATGGTCTCCTTGTATATGCTGCCATTTCTCATCCTGAGGCAGGAGTATTACCTCGTCCAGCCAGATATCACCACCTGCCATGATGTCCACAACACATGCGAGGCCCCATCTCCCTTCCAACTCTACTACTTCACCTCCCTAGCGTTCTTTGGGTTCTTGATTCCATTCGTGGTTATTATTTACTGCTACACAGCCATCATCCGGACACTCCATGCACACGATGATAGGTGGCTGCGGTATGTCAAGGCAAGTCTCCTCGTCCTCACGATCTTTACTGTTTGCTTTGCTCCAAGCAACATTATACTTATTATTCACCATGCCAGCTACTACTACCACAGCACCGATGGGTTATACTTTATCTACCTCCTAGCTTTGTGCCTAGGTAGCCTGAATAGTTGCTTAGATCCTTTCCTTTATTTTCTAATGTCAAAAATCACAGATCACTCCACTGCCTACCTTACAGCAGTGAAGTCATCTTAGAGAACAAAGAAAGCTATCTGTGAAAACATTGGTTCTTGGGACGACACGCATCGTGCAAGGTGCTCTATTCTCTAATACTATTTTTGGGCTCCTAAGAAATAGTGCTTCAAAAATCAAGTATAACAAGAATACTAGTCATTGTTTATTTTTAAACATTTTATCGGGATTTTAAGAAAGTGAACGCAGAAGAAAAGATACCACTACTCTCTTTATGCCAACTGACACAATCCCATCTACTCCAGCTCTTTCGATCCCTGTCTCCCTAACTCTGAGCGGTACTGCCATCCTTGAATTTTGACATTACAGTTAATCCTTCTGTCTCCTCTGCCTCGCACGTTGGCGACTGCCCCATCAGCTCACTTTGTCTTTTTTACTGTCCCTCATCAGGGTCCGTTATTCCAGGCCCACCTTTGTCCCCTTAGTCTCTTTCTTTTCTTTTCTTTTTTTTTTTGAGACAGAATCTCACTATGGTGCGCTTGGTAGAGTGCTGTGGCATCACAGCTCACAGCAACCTCCAGCTCTTGGGCTTAAGCAATTCTCTTGCCTCAGCCTCCTAAGTAGCTGGGACTACAGACGCCCACCACAACACCCAGCAATTTTTTGTTGTTGTTGCAGTTGTCATTATTGTTTAGCTGGCCCGAGTTCGAACTCACCATCCTCAGTGTATGTGGCCGGCGCCCTACTCACTGAACTATGGGTGCTGCCCCCCCTCAGTCTCTTTCCTACCAGCCTGCCCTCCATCTCTGGGTCATGCCAGATTCGTCTTCCTCAGATATCAGTCTGAATACGTCACTCAGAAACCTCCACTGACTCTCCACTGCTCCTGCACTGAATTAGAAACTTAAGCCTGGCATTCAGGTCTGCCTTTCTAACCTGACTCCCCGTTAAACCCTGCCTGTAATGTAGGTACCAGACACACCCCTTGCTTTGCTGTGGTCTTGACTTTTTCTCTCTTCACTCCTTTCTCTGACTGGAAGGCTAGTTCTTAAAATCTTTGTTTTAATTCTGGCCGTTTCAAAGTCCTCAAAGGACCAGTCTTCTCTGGGTCTCAGGCCAGCAGCGTCACTTGGCTTGTTTCAATTCCCAAAGCACTTTCTTATATATATTTTTTCATTATGGCAGCTGTATATCATTCATTTACGCACAAGTATTAATTCCAATTAACACTATGTATAAAGGAGAAGTTGCTTATCCTCACTCTTCAGTGAGGTTCTTGGATCCCAGACACGAGGCTCTGCCGGGCCCAGCTCCGTGCTTTACGTTTCAGGTGGCTGAATGACTTTCACTCTTCATATAACCATACACATACTACAAAGAGGCTTCATGTGTGAATTTAAAAAATCCCAAAGCATCTAAACACATGAAATCCCATTAAATTCATGCTGAAAAGGCAATATACGCTGTATGACATGGGATAACATCATTCCTGGTTAGACAAAAAAAATGAAGAAGCTGAAACAAAGAATATACACATAAGGTCATTTTGAAGTTTCAAATAATGCCTCCACTATTTTTCTTCCTTAGATATAATTTTTAGTGGGGAAATGGTATATTGTTATAAATGCCCAATGGCATATTCCTGTAGGTAAATATGTTTCCCTTGACTTATGGCTTAGAACAGAGGGGGACAGTAGTGTTTAAGGGTGGTAGTAATAAATATAACTGGAGTTGAGGAAACCTTTAAGCATAAAGGATTACTGAGATGAATTTAGAGGTCTATAGGAATGTGCATTGGCTATATACTTTGTAAGGACCATCAAAACAATACAAAATCATTTTCAATGTATTTTTTAATTTTTTTTGAGACATAGCCTCACTTTGTTGCCCTTGGTATGGTGTCATGATATCATAGCTCACTGCAACCTCAAACTCTGGGGTTTAAGAGATCCTTTTGCCTCAGCCTCCCAAATAGCTGGGACTATAAGTGCCGCCACAGTGCCTGGTTATTATTATTATTTTTTCAGACAGGGTCTTGCTCTTACTCAAGTTAGTCTCAGAGTAATGCATCTGCTTCTGCCTCCCAAGTGCTGGGATTATAGGCACGAGCCACCGTGCCCTGCCCAAAACATTTGAAATGTATTTTTTTTAAGGGGAAGAGTTTCCTATTTCATTGAACTTTGGTAAAAAAACCTCTCGCATGGAGAGTAGTATGTGAGAGGTTTTATAGTATGTGTATGATTATATGAATAGTAAAAATCAGATAAATACTAAAGTGAGCAAAAAAAAAAAAACCTATAGTAGGTTTCAGACTGATAAAAACTTCACTGGAAGGAACTGATTTCTGAAAATTAAGTCATCAGTTATGATACAGTTTTATTAGGGAAAAAATAAAGCAATATCCACTTATTAAAAGCATATAATTTTTTAGGAGTAGATATACCAGGAACAAAATAGAACTTCTATTAAAAAGTTAAAAAAAAAAAAAAAGATGCTGGCATAGATGTGGTAGAAAAGGAGTATCTTCTTGTTGGGGATATAAATCAGTACCATGTCTGTGGAAAACGATATGGAGATTTCTTCCCAAGAATTAAAGATAGAGATTTAGAGATTTTACTACTGGGAATCTACCCAAAGGAAAAGAAAAGACACCTACATCCATATGTGTGCTGTAGCACAAATCACAGTTGCAAAGACATGGAATGAACCTAAGTGCCCACCAATCACTGAGAGGATAAAGAAAATGTGTGTGTGTGTGTGTTCCACACCATGGGGTGCTACTCAACCATCAAAAAGAATGAAATAATGTCTTTCCCAGCAACTTGGATGAAGCGAAGCCATTATTCTAAGTGAAGGAATCCAGGGTCAAAAAACCAAATGCCACATGTTCTCTCTTGTAAGTGCTAAGATATGACTATGCATGGTCATAGAGTGACTTAATGGACATTGAAGACTCAGAAGGGAACAGGTGACAAGGCGGTGCAGGATAAAAAATTCTGTACAATGTGTGCTATTCAGATGACAGGTATATTAAAAGCCTGGACTTCATTCATTCATTCAGCTAGAAAATTCAGCTATGTAACAACTACTTGTACTCATTAAATCTATTTAAGTAAAAGTAACCGTAAACAATAAAGTAAAATAAATATATTTTCCTGACAAAAAACAAACCCAGAATTTTTTGGTGGGGTGTAACTTGTATGTTCTCAAGCAAAACCTTTAACTTTACAGTAGCTCACAATTCACTGCCTCCTGTGAACACACAAAGAAAATGTATTGTGCTCTGCTAAATATGTCCACTACCCATTCTCTTCCCAAGAGGCAAAAGGAATTTGGTACCTACATAAAGTCGTACTTGACATGCTGTGAAAGCAGACCAGGAATTCTCACAAATTTATATCACTGTTTATAGCCTTTTATAAAACTGAACATCTGTCCTATGAAAATGTTGCCCATTATGACCTTTAAAGGCTGTATACTTTGGCACAAGCTTTACTTAATATTGATAATACCAGCAACATAAATTTCCCTGATTATTTTCCAAGGCCAGACGTTGGCAAGGCAAGGCAAGGCAATAACAAACACCAGTATAAGAACACAATAGGAAACTTCTAGGAATCAAAGGAGCAGAGTTTAAAAGACAAGACACAAAGACCCTGCCAAACAAAGAACAGAATTGGAATTTTCAAGGGAAGAACAGTCTGAGAAAAGAAAATTTCAATGTTAATGTGCCAAGAAAGAAAATTGTGCTTAAGAAGAACAATTTAACCAGACATGATTTATTGCTTGGAATTGTAGTGTTTTCAATTTGCTAGCAATTGCCAAAGTATTTCAAGCCCCTAATTTTATCGGCCAAAAGTGCCCAAACTTGAACCCCGATCTCTAGGTTCTGCATCCTAATTTTTAATGCTCTAGTCACACCATGAAATCTACTCCTTCCACACACAGGAAGGATGCCCAGCACAGAGCTGGCAGAGTGTGGACACTCAAAGCCTTCCGAGTACCCTAGAGGGTCCTAAGGAGTCCTGTCTCGTCTAGAGCCCTCTGGTTGGAATGCTCCAGAAAGGACCTATACTGCTTGCCTGTGAAAGACCTGTGTGTGGAGTCAGCCTCATCTCAAAGACAAATCCCCATGTGGCTGTGGGCGGAGAGGATCCCAGATCTGTCTCTGCCTTGTTCTCAGAAGATCCCAACTTTGGTGTGGATGGAGCAGACCCTGTGCCCAGTAAGGACTTCGTGATGTGACATCAGTCACCCTTTACTAGCTACATTATTTAAGCACTTTTTGGGGGGTGCCAGGCTGTATGCTAAATATTATAGCTACTCACACAAATACACACACATACAGAGTGCATATTCTCCTTTAGCCCTTGCCGTAATCCTGTAAGTCAAGTATGTGAAAATAAGCACATAGACTTTGGTGACTTGACCAAAGTCACATAGTTAATCTGTGGCAAATGGAAAATTTGAACTGTGCCTGTCTGTCCCCAAAGCAAATAACTTGCTCCTCCAAGGCTGGTAAGTGTGTCACATGCCAGAGCCACCTCAGGGAGAACAGCAGGGGGTGGCCACCGTCCTCCCCTGGGATGTAGCAACACAAGACTTGGGCTTGAGTTCGCCCTCTCCCACTCACTGGCTGTACTTTGGCCCTGCTCTCACCCCGAGCCCCAAGCTCATTCACGTTAGTGGACGCAGCACTGAGGGGGAGGCAAAGTCACTGCTGACCCTGCCAGTGGCACAGTTTCCCTCCGCCTTCAATGGGGCAGTGCAGCGGCATGGAGTGAGCAGGATTTATACCAGTTTCTAAAAGTTTAGAAACGTTGTGTAACACAAGCATTCTTTAAAAAAAAATTAAAAAATCAAACTGTAAAAACAAAACAAAACAAAACAAATCCGGAATGAAAAGGTCTTGTTTTCACCAGCCTTCTAGTTCCCCTTCCAGAAGGTATCCTCTTTCCAGAAATACTTGATGCGTATGTGAGTGTGCGCACGCCCCTCAGCACACGCGCAGGTATGTTTATGTGCGGGGAAGCCCACTTTGTTTTTGCTTAACATCACTTAGGTTGTTCTGGTCTTTTGTTATTGGAAACAAAGCTGCAATAAACATGTTCTTCCATCTGCCTTAATGCACGATAACATTTCTGCATCAGGCAGAGCTGGGCTGTAGTCCCAGAACTAATTACCTTTTGGCTGGCTTTGGGCGAGTTACTTAAGCTGTGTTTAATTATCTTCTGTAAGATGGCAATAATGATTCAGAGGGCCATTATGAACTGCTATGGGAATTAAGTGAGATAATGTGCATAAAATACATAATATCATGCTTGGCAAGTAGTAGGTTCTCAATAAATATTTGCTTTAACCAAGTGTTTCTTCCTGTTTCGGATGAGGCAGTTCCTGAGTTCTTAAAAAGCAGACAGAGGAAATGCTCACTGCTTTCAGATGGGCTTGCACTTGGGGACATGGCAAGTGGCTAGTCCCAGAAGGCATCACTCCCACTTTCAGGTGACAGGTCATAGTATGGCCTCACCCCTCATTTCAGGAGCAGAGTGGAAAGTCTCTGTGGGATACCTCATAATGGCAGCACAAGCTCTGCATCCAGATAAAAGCCATCACTCTTTGAAAGGACTCTGCCCTGGCCAGTCTGCTCCCACGCCCTGACCAAACATGCTGATGTCCACACAGCACTGTGTTACTGCCCGTACCATGCTGCTCTCTGCCCACCTAGCCGACTTGCCTCCTTCCTGGCACAGCTCCTGGGCTCCTCCACGCCAATATCCCTCAGGGTTCTAGTCCCCAACGATTCCAACCATCTCCGCATCACCCCGTGCTCCTTGTTTTGATACTTTGCCACATATGGATCTCCTATTTGTAACTGTTCTATATGAGATGCCCAATGCCTCAGTAGGTTTTTAAGTATTTTGAATCTCAGATCGGAGAATTTTCAAATGGTATTACTCCTCTGTACCCCGTCTTCACTATCACAAGCTATGTTCTACATGACCATGCAGGATAGACTCGGAAAATATCCAATGACTCTGATCAAGAACTCATCAACAACTGAGATTTTAGCGAAAGAATAGAAGCAATAATCAGTTCTGGAGCCAGCTGAACCCATTTTGATTCACAAGCAATTACCAGGGCAAGAAGCTCATGAGATTTAACGACAAGGTCATAATTCCTCCCTCCTACACACTCACGCCCACCCAATTAGTAAATTTAAAAGAAAAAAATATTAAAACTTACCCTGAGTTTCTGTGATTTAGCATCTTGTAAAACATCCTGGTAGTGCTGGGCAAAGTCTGGGTCCACATCTTTGATATTCGCAGCAGGCAACAGCAAAGATTCCAAAGTCTTCACGGGGTTCCCTTGATCAATGGCTTCATTAATGGACCCTACAGCTACCATTCCTAGAAAGTAAGTTTTCCTTTTAAGTCTCAGTACTTTATAAGTTCTCTAGTATCAGCTATTGCAGAGCTACTAAACAAATACATCAGGCTACAGGATAAAACATCAATGCACAAAAATCAACAGTGTTTCTGTATACGCATATGAGCAATCTGAAAATGAAATTTTAAAAATTCAATTCATAATAAGTCCAATCACAAATACATTCTAATTGCAAGTATAAATATTAGAAATAATTTAACAAAAGAATCAAGACAAGTATAGGCATCTCTTGGTATCTGCAGAGGATTGAGTCCAGGACCCCATACACAAACATATATACCAAAACTCACACATACTCAAGTCCTGGCCTATAGAACCTACTTGGATGAAAAGCCAGCTCGCCATGGAAGTGGGGTTTGTATCTGGTGAATACTGTATTTTTGATCCACAGTTTGGTTGATAAGAAAATCCATGTATAAATGGACCCAGGCAATTCAAATCCAAGTTTTTCAAGGGTCAACTATACATTGAAAACCATAAAACAACGTTGGAAAAAAACCTAAAAACATAGCATGGAAAGGCATGCCATGCTTGTGGATTGGAAGATCTAATATTGTTATGATAGAAATACTCCTTAGACTGATGTATAGGCTCACTGCAACCCCTATCAAAATCTTAGCTTTTTCAAAGCCAAACTGACAAACAGATTCTAAACTTCATATGGAAATGGAAGGAACCAAGAATAGCCAATGTAATTCTGATGAAAGAAGAACAAAATTGATGGACTTTCCCCAATTTCAAAAGTTACTGAAGAGTGACAGTGATCGATATTGCATCATACTGAGCTGGGCATGGCGGCCCAGGCCTATAATCCTAGCACTCTGGTTGGCTGAGGTGGGAGGGTCACTTGAGTTTAGGAGTTTGAGACAGACTCCTCCCTTCTCTACCAAAAATAGAAAAATTAGTCAGACATTGTGATGGGTGCCTATAGCCCCAGATACTTGAGAGCCTGAGGCAGGAGGATTACTTGAATCCAGGAGTTTCAACTATGAACTATGTTGCCATGGCACTCCAGCCTGGGGCAACAGAATGCGAATCTGTCTCAAAAAATAATAATAATACTGCATGGTATTGGCATGATGAAAAACATACGGATCAAAAGAATAGACCAGAGAGTCTAGAAATAGGCCTTGACAAGGGTACCAAGACAATTTAATAGGTAAAGAACAGTCTGTACAAGAAATGGTACTCGGATAACTGGACATCCACACGCCTAAGAATGAAGTCGGACCCATACATCACACTACACACAAAAATCAACTCCAAAGAGATCACAGACCTAACTGAGAAAGCTAAAACCATAACTCCTTTAGAAGAAAACATAGGAGTAAACCTTTGTAAAATTGGGTTAGGCTATTTCTTTTTAGCTACGATGTCAAAACTACAATAAAAGGTAACAGATAAATGAGACTTTGTCAAAATTCAATCTTTTGTGCTTCAAAGGACAAATAAAGTAAAAAGACAATCTAAGGAAAAAGTCCACTATCTAATAAAGGGACAAATACATAAAGAACTGGGTTAAAACTCAATGAGGAAAAGACAAATAACCCAATATAAAATTAGCAAATGCTTGGCTCTTGCTCAGGCTTGTCTTGAACTCCTGAGCTCAACGAATCCTCCCACCTTGGCTGGTATTATAGGCATGAGCCACTGGATCCAGCCCGAATAAACTTTTCTTTAAAGATATACAAGTGACTAGGAAGCACATGCAAAGATGCTTACATCATTAGTTATTAGAAAAGTGAAAATTCAAATCACAATGATACCACTTTGTGCCCCTAGGATGGCAATAAAAAAAAGATAAACAAGTCTTGATAAGAATGTGAAGAAATTAGAACACTTACATATTGCTAGTAGCAATGAAAATGGTGTAGACACCTTGGAAAATACCTTGGCAATTCCTTAAAGAATTATACATAAAATTATGTTTAATAATTTAAACATAAATTATGTTGATCTAGCAATTCTACTCAGGTTCAACTGATTGAAGGATACACAAAAGTTAAATTCGTATGATAGAATATTTTTGATCTAGAAAGGAATATGAAATATACTGATATGTAATACAACATGGATGCACCTTGAAAACACGTTAAGTTAAAAAGCCAGACACAAAAGGTCACATGCTATAAAACTCCATTTATATAAAATGTTCAGAATAGAAACAAAGTAGGCTTGTGGTTGCTCAGAGCATGGAAAGAGAAGGCAAATGGATATGGGATTTTTGTTCTTAATTTTTAAAAATTTACATTTTTTCTTTTAGAGACAAAGTCTCACTCTGTCACCTGGGCTAGAGTACAGTGGTGTGATCATAGCTTACTGAAGCCTTGAACTCCTGGGCCCAAGGGATCCTCACACCCCAGTCTCGAGTAGCTGGCACTATAGGTGCACACAATCATGCTCAGCTAATTTTTAAACAACTTTTTGTAGAGAAGTGGTCTCGTTATGTTACCTAGGTTGGTTTTGAATTCTTGGCCCCAAGTGATCCTCCCACCTTAGCCTCCCATGGTGTTGAGATTGCAGTTCTGATCCTCAGTGCCCTACCCAGGATTTATTTTTGGACTGACTAAAATGTTCAGAATTTTGATAGTGATGGTGGTTGTACAATTTTTTGTACATATACAATCATTGACCTGTATGCTTCAAAAGAGTGAATTTTATGGTGTGTGGATTCTATCTCACAGCTGTTACAAAAAAGGGGGGGCATAACTTAGCGTAGAAGCAGCAGCAGGGATCCTAATTTTCTAGGATGTACTCTTGCTTACATATTAAGAATGCCAAAATGTTAGAAGATAGGAACATAGGATACCAGAGCTGGGGGAATTTAATGGGGAGATACACAGAAAGATGAAATAGAGAAGTGTGACTGTACATTCTTAACTACTTCACCACCTGTGAAGGACACCAAAACAAGATAGCTCAAAATTAGTGCTAATGAAGACATGTAGTCCAGTGCTGTCCAAGAGAACAATAATGATATAACTGAATTCTAAATTGTAAGTAATTGAAATAGCCACACGTGGCTGGGAAATATGGGTAGGCTTTATCGGAATAAACATAGTCATGCATGTTCTGAGATACTCTTAAGTTTCAAATATGGATAATCGATTTCACATACTATTTATACACCGCTAAGTGGTAAGATAATACCTGGAGCGCTAATTCCTGGATGCACCAAAGAACAAATAAGCATATCCTCCACTTTAATTTTCTACCATCTCTATCGTGTCATGGGATCTTAGAATGTGAACCATGAAGTCCAGAAAAGGAAAACACAGAAGTTAAGGTATGGAATCTAAGAAGTTTTTGCAATTCTACTAAAATAGATCTCTTTGGAGGTCACTTCTCAATATCACATTATTAAAAAAAAAAATTACCATCCAGTCATAAAAATATGGTATTTAGATACCTCTTCCCCCCACCCCCTTACCAGGGAGCTTTTGGTTCCTAGGTTAGTGCAATGGGCAGAACTGGTAAAGAAACTAAGCATTAATATAAGCTTGAAACATAAGCATTTTTAAGACCAAATTCATCATTTCTCTTTTTGTCAGTTATTTTTCAAGAATGATCACAACTCACTTTACAAATGGGATATACCATGATACATTATAAGCACTTCTAATTTTTAGAAATTATCTCCACCCTGCCATTCAAAAGAAGGGAAAATATTTCCTGAATAGATGACCCCATAACCACCACTTGCTAATAAGACTACAAAGATTTATCAGTAAAAGAGACAATCGAAAATTCCCAGAAATTATTCCACATTATAATACTTAAATAGATTTGGAAAAAAGTGAAAGTATTAATATTTCTCTAACACTAAAGATGCATTATCTCAAAACACTGGAAGAACTCCTGAAGGTCTAAGCAATATCCATGTAACAAGGCATCATCATTTCACCCTGCAGGATTCACAAAGTAGAAAGCATGGGATAGTTCATGTCATTTTCTGGACACCCTCTGGGGTAGACTGTTCTAAATACCTTTAAACACCCCATCCAAAAATGGTTTTAACAAAACCAAGTCTGAGAAAGAGAATGTGTGTTCCTAATGGCCGATCACCTGGCAATGAGTACATTCCAGCTGACTTGATTGAAATCACCTGCTTAAGTTGTTGTTTGGTGTGTTTCTAAGAACACAAGCCGCTGAGGTCACAGTAAATGACCTCACAGGAGCTGGAAGACCTACCCAGAAGCCCCCTGGGCACATCTATATCACTTCCTCTGTTAGTAAGGAAAAGTCCCACACAAAGGAGGATTGCTGAGCCTTAGCCCATGTTCCCATTTCTTTAAATCAACATATGATACCATGACATTCTTGGCTGTCAAGAGAGTGGGCATTTTCTTAGGGTTTATGTATTTGAGACAGCAGATGAAATAACCTACAAAGAATGGTACCTACCAAATTCAGAAAGCAAAAACACAAAGGAAGAACACTTCCTTATCTAGGATACACGATTAAAATAATGTTCCTCTATGGGTCTGTTGGGAAAAGTAAACTTTTCTTTTTTTTCTTATTTTTTTTTTTTCTGAGACAGAGCCTCAAGCTGTCACCCTGGATAGAGTGTCGTGGCATCACATCTCATAACAACCTCCAATTCCTGGGCTCAAGCGAGTCTCCTGCCTCTGCCTCCCAAGTAGCTGGGATTGCAGGCGCCCACCACAACGCCTGGTCATTTTTTTGGTTGCAGCCATCATTGTTGTTTGGCAGGTCCGGGCTGGATTCAAACCCACCAGCTCAGGTGTACATGGCTGGCGCCTTAGCCCACTGAGCCACAGGCGCCGAGCCGGGAAAAGTAAACTTTCAGTAAGAATTCTAAGCATTTGACTGTGAGGAAATGCATTTAGCAACTTTTGTATGAAATTTACCTTTCATGTTTACCATTTTCCATGACCTGTATATCTTATTTTTTTTTGAGACAGAGTCTCACTATTTCACTTTCAGAGTGCTGTGGCATCACAGCTCACAGCAACTTCAAACTCTTGCACTTTAGTGATTCTCTTGCCTTGACCTCCCACATAGCTGTAACTATAGGAGCCTGCCACAATGCCCCACTTTTTTTGTTGGTGCAGTTGTCACTGTTGTTTAGCAGGCCTGGGCCGGGCTCAAACCCACCAACCTCAGTGTATATGGCTGGTGCCCTAACCACTGAGCTACGGGCACCGAGCTATGACCTGCATATCTTAACCCTCTGGCACATCTCAGATCTAGGATGAGATCTCATAGCACATAGCTGAAATGCGGTGGGGGGCAGGAAAGTATAATGCCCTTTCAAAATGTCCATGGAAAATTCTCAGCTCTTTTCAGATGATTTAATTACTATATTGTGCAATTCTTACCTGTTCACAATGGTATGTTTTTAAAACTTTTAACTTTTTAAGCAATTGCCTAGATAAGAAAGCAAACTCAATACTTTAGGAGCATTAAACATAAACACCTCATTATGACAAAAGAAGAAAAATCAAACAAAAACCCAGATACATTAAATACTCCTTATTATATTTCCTAAATTCCAGAAAAGAAATATTAGCATCTGAAATAACTTCTCTGGCTATGGCCTACGCCCATCGTGACAAGACACTTAAAAAAAAAAAAGGTACGGTGGACACGGAGATGTCCTAGAAAAACATACGTCATGCTTTCACCTTGATAGAAAAAAGCCATAGGAATCAAAGAAGATTTTTGCTTAAAAATAAGATCTACCTGTAATAGACAATTCTCTTTTTGAATTCTACAAATGTACTTGTTTTTCTTTTCCTGGTAAAGCAAAGGGGGCTTGAACAAAAATGGTGCCATTTTGTCCCCCTTTAATTAACATCAAGTCTGCAACTGTTGGGCCCTGAGAACTAACATGCTTTCCCTACTGTGAGCAGCACACGCGGAAGTACCCAAAGCAGACCTAGACTGTGGGTATTGCTGAAAAACACTGGGGAAAAAAAGTTAGAAATCAAACATGGGACACGATTGTTTTGCCCACCAAAAGGAAGGCGCCCTTCCCCTTGGGTGGCACTCGGTGTAACACCCAGACCATTGCTGCAGGAGATTCAGAGTGCAGAGGGGAAGGCCACGGAGGAAGCTAGGACAGAGGGCTGGGGACGGAGCTCTGTCGCAGGACACGCAAAAGGGTGCCCACTACCCCCAGGCTGATGATGTTGAACATCTGCTCAGATCAGTGCTTCCCCCTTGACTAATATCTGCCAAGAACCATAAGCTCCAGAGCCAATGTGTTAGAAAAGAGCTAACTGAGTTCTGAGCAAGCCATCTGATTATGGAGATGTCAAACGCCTTACTGAAAGGAAATGCAGACAGGCAACAGAAAGCTGTGTGATTGCAAAGAGAAAATTTAGATTTGCGCATAACCTGAAAAGGACAACATTTAGAAATTGTCCAGGGATCGGTGTGATGGTGGGACATCCATGATACCTTATGTTAGGGGAGTATGCCTCCATCCTGTTTTACAGATTAAAGAGAGATGTTTACAAAGAAAAACAAATCTGGCCTTGATTTTTTGGTTCCATTTTCACAGCAAATAGCAAAGAAGAAGACAACTATGCCAATAAACTTAACAAAGTCATATGTTTTAGCTCAGGAATGACTGTAGTATTCCAAAGTTTAGCAATGTATGGTCAGCATTTGAAAATCAGACCTAAGATCTCATTGAAACACATCGAACAAAACACCGTGAATTTTCAGAGAAGTATCTGCCTAGGCCATCAGCAAGCTTAGAGCAAGTGGGTTAGGAAAAGCAAAGCTGGGTGAGGCAGGGAGAACAGTGATGGTAGCAAATCTAATCTGCTGTTGCTGACAAGTCAGAACAGCTAAAGAAGATGGCATTGGTTTGTTTTTATGATGAAAAAGACAGCTTGAAGCTTGACTTCGGTAATTCTTACTACAGAAAAGCAGTGAATAAACAGACTGCTGAAGTTACACAGCCTCTCATTCTTCACTCTATCTTTGTAAGCACAAAACAAATGACAAGGCGGCAAGCTGACATTCAAGAAAGCCTGTTTCCTCTCAAGGTTGGCTACTTTAATGCTCATAGCTCATAATTTCTAGAAACACAGCCAAGTACCATGACTAGTGATGATAAAACAAGTTAGAATGTGTTCCAATCTTCCCATTCCTAGGGCAGAAAAAGTGTGTCATATTTCATTAAAAAATGTCCAAGACAAAGGTCAAAATAGTACTGAGTGCTTAAAAAGCTGACTTATTTAGAGTAGCTGTCTCTAGAGTACAAATAATGAGAAAATATTAGGACTTCTGTTTATGTATTTTGCCATAAGCTTTGTAATGTTTATAACATGTTGGTAGCACAGGTGTGACTTTATATATAAACACGTATATACGTGTCAGGGAAGTATGCTTTCACGGGGTTCCAGAAGTAAAAAACTTGCAGCTCTCATGTGGAAATTAAGTTGTCCAGATACCTCTTCTCCCACTACACTAGAGAAGGAAAGCATCTTATACTTACGGTCATTTTCTTCTTGTATCTGAATATTCACCAAGTCGATACAATTCTGAATTTCATTCCAGCTTAAGTTATCTTGTCCTTGAGATGAGGCTTCCAGTTTCACAGCGAGTAGTGAGTCTGTATAACTGTGGAAGAGAAAACAATCACGATGCCAATCAGAGACACTCAGTCTTTGTTCATGTTATGTTACGTATCTTAAAAATGCTACATGGGCTCAGCGCCTGTGGCTCAAGCCGCTAAGGTACCAGCCACGTGTACCTGAGCTGGCAGGTTCAAATCCAGCCCAGGCCTGCCAAACAACAATGATGGCTGCAACTAAAAAATGGCCGGGCATTGTGGCGGGCGCCTGTAGTCCCAGCTACTTGGGAGGCGGAGGTAGGAGACTCGCTTGAGCCCAGGAGCTGGAGGTTGGATGCCACGGCACTCTACCCAGGGTGACAGCTTGAGGCTCTGTCTCTAAAAAAAAAAAAGCTACATGGCCATGTGGATTTTGTGAGATTGCAGAGTATTGAAAGGCAAATAAAAATATTTCATGCAGGGCGGCTCCTGTGGCTCAGCGAGCAGGGCGCCGGCCCCATATACCGAAGGTGGCGGGTTCAAGCCCGGCCTCGGCCGAACTACAAAAACAAAAAAATAGCCGGGCGCTGTGGTGGGCGCCTGTAGTCCCAGCTACTAGGGAGGCTGAGGCAAGAGAACTGCTTAAGCCCAAGAGCTGGAGGTTGCTGTGAGCAGTGTGACGCCACGGCACTCTACCCAGGGCGATAAAGTGAGACTCTGTCTCTACAAAAAAAAAAAAAA
>CAUYON010093580.1:0-23908 GCA_963573935.1 Arctocebus calabarensis
TCCCAAGTAGCTGGCCACTACAGGCGCCCGCCACAGCGCCCAGCTATTTTTTTGTTTTGCAGTTCGGCCGAGGCTGGGCTTGAACCCGCCACCTTCGGTATATGGGGCCAGCGCCCTACTCGCTGAGCCACAGGAGCCGCCTGACACACCGTTTTCAAATGCTGAGTTCATAGTATTCACAGATGGCAGCAGCTATGTATGGGAAGGCTCCGAAAAAGTAGGAGTGGCAGTGACCACATCAAAGGAGATACTCTGGGCACAGGCTCTTCCCACTAACAGCTCAGCACAAAAAAGGAGAACTGATTGCTGTTACACAGGCTATCAGATGGGAAAAAGACAAAATCATTAACATTTACACTGACAGCCAATATGCCTTCAGCACGGCACACACCACAGGAAAAATATATATAGAGAGAGTCTTACTGACATTGCCTGGTAAGGCTATTAAAAATGAAACTGAGGGCAGCGCCTGTGGCTCAGCGAGTAGGGCGCCGACCCCATATACCGAGGGCTGTGGGTTCTAAACCTGGCCCTGGCCCAACTTCATCAAAAATTAGCTGGGTGCTGTGGTGGGCGCCTGTAGTCCCATCTACTCAGGAGGGTGAGGCAAGAGAATTGCTTGAGCCCAAGAGCTGGAGGTTGCTGTGAGCTGTGACTCCACAGCACTCCACTGAGTGTGATAGAGTGAGACTTTGTCTCCACAAATAAATAAA
The DNA here is from genome assembly GCA_963573935.1 of Arctocebus calabarensis. Lineage (NCBI taxonomy): Eukaryota > Metazoa > Chordata > Mammalia > Primates > Lorisidae > Arctocebus > Arctocebus calabarensis. The sequence continues at coordinate 714 of CAUYON010093580.1, forward strand.
TAAATAAATAAATAAAAATAAAACTGAAATTCTGGTGCTACTAACTACCTTCTGATTTCTGAAGAAGGTTACTATCATCCGTTGCCAAGGCCATAGAAATCTTAGACCCCTGTGAGCACAGGCAACTGCCTGAGAAATGGCTGTATTCTGGTGAAGCCCCTTGAGTTTGTAAATGAAACAGCAAGAGAAATGGCTTGGAGAGCTAAAAATGAACCATGTCAGGAAGCTCAAAAATTACTACAAGTCACCAGAGTGTCATTTCCAGATCCTAGTCTCATCACCACACCTCACTATTCACAAAAAGAAAGAGAAATTGCTAGCAGCCTGGGGGCAACAGAAACCACTAGCAGATGGCTGCAACTGCCATGTTTACCAGAATCAGTGGAAAGAGACCTAGTCCAGCAAATACACACAACCACCCATCTAGGAGATAAGAAGAAGTAAGACCTACTGTGACCCACATATGCATTTAAAGAACTTTCAAAACCAACCCAGGCCACAGCAGCCCAATCCATCGCTTGTGTAAAGGTTAATGCCAAGGTAGGATTAAGGCTTCCTGTGAGAATACCCCCCAGGGGGCAAGTGCCAGGAGACAATTGAGAAATTGACTTTACTGAACTCCATCCTGCCAGTAAAGGATATCGATATCTCCTGGTGCCACTGGACACCTTCTCTGGGTGAGTGGCAGCTACCCCACCCACAATGAAACTGCTTTAACCGCTGCAAAAATTCTTCTAAATGAGGTAATCCCTAGGTGTGACTACCTTTTTCAATTGGTTCAGATAATGGGCCAGTCTTCATTTCTGCCTAGAACCAAGCAGTCGCTAAAGCCCTAGATATATGGTGTAACCTCCATTCTGCCTACCGGTCACAGAGTTTGGAACAGGTAGAAAGAATGAACTGGACCCTAAAAGAAACTAACAAAACTCATTGATGAGACCAGTGGACAATGGACAGAGGGCAGAGCTCCTACCCTTAGCCACCCTTAGAGCAAGACATACCCCACATAGGACTGGTTTACTCCATATGAATACACATATGGGAGGCCTCCCCCACTGCTTCTCCCCGTATATGATCCTCAATTAGCAAGAATAACTAACTATACTCTTTTAAAGTATCTCCAGTCGTTCTCCCAGATCCAGAAAGACATCTAATCCCAAATTTGAGACAATTACCAGTATCCCAGAGAAACTAACCAGGACCCCGAAAGTGCTTTTCAGCCTGGAGATCAAGTATAAGTCAAATCATTTCAGAAAGAAGGACTTACCCTGAGGTGAAAAGGCCCTTTCACTGTCACCCTCACTACCCCTACCGTTGAGAGAGTCAATGCCTTGTCAGCATGGATCCACAACTCCCAGGGGAAGAAAATCACATGGGACAGCAGAACCTACTGGAAGGTGGTCCCTGGAGAAGGCTCCCTCAAGCTGAGACTTGTTAAAAATCTTAATCTACTTCCTATAGGTACATGTCCTCTCCACCTTAACGCTTGCTTCCTCCCCTTCTTATTTTATATTACTTAACAGGAAGGGGGAGGTCTTAACTGTACAACCTGGGAAAAGGCCCAGTTTTCTACACTGACCTATGCAAGTTATTAGACCCATATCGTGCAGCCCATTACAGAAAATCCTGTTCATGTGGACTGATGAGCAACTACCCCAACTATATACAGCATGGATGTGGAATCACTCAACTTGAATCCCTGTTATAGAGCAGTGCCTTTAGCCTTAATAATACCAAGTATTTCACTGTAAAAAGAACAGAGACTTGTCAGAAGTACCTTAAGGAAGATTGCTGGGTATATCTAACACCTTGAACATGTAACCCAATTTCAATCCAGGTGCTAAAACCTAATGAGTGAGTCTGATGACCAAAATAGACTTGGAAACTCCAACTCTACATGTTCCAGTCTCAGGTGAGTCAGTTTTTAATTCAATTACTTCACCCACCCAAGTTTCCACTGAGACCAGTGTAGTCAGTGGCCAAATTGCAAGACACACTGTTCAACTCTTTTAATCCTGAGCTCAGAGCCCCACGCCCGATAAGAAACCACACCAGCAACTCCCCTTGCTACCTACTTTACTAAGTATGTTAGATGGCATGCATCATCTTTTAAATGTAACTCAACCTAAGTTAGTTTCTGATTGTCAGTTATGCGTACAACCCAGGCCCCCATATTATGTAGAGTTAGGTGAGCTAGCCCTCCAAATACCTGACAAGAACCTGTCGTCTGATACCCAAGTAGCCCCATGCTTTACTTTAGGAAGTGTGACTGGACAGGTGAGCTGTCTCCAACCCTAGGCCATAGCTTAACGAAATCCTCTTTGGCCACAGAATGTAAGCATACTCAAGATTTAGGAAAATCTTTAGCTTACTTTGCTGCAAACAAAAATGGTCTAGCTTGCACTTTGGGCTTAACCCAATGTATTATAACCAGCTTGCTTCAGTCAGAAGGCATTTTGTGCTGTAGTACATGTATTGCCCCAGATGTATATGTACCCTGTGTTGCACAAGGGGTCCCCGAGTGGCCGGCGACTCAGATACAGAGTCTGCTACTGAAATGGTATGGGGCAAGAAATGACTACAAGCTCTTAATGGCAAGTAGCGAATTTCTTTATTTCCAGCCAGCTTAAATAGCCAGCTGGTCACGTACACACTATTAATCTATAAATTTTAACAAAGACCAGAAACCACATCACAAAACTTCATATATATCTTCTTGGGGCCCACTAGTCTACCAATTGACTGATGTACTTTAAGTCCTAAATATATTAATCAAGGACAAAAGCTGCATGCTTTTTGACGTATACTACGTCAAACTCTCTTTGTGGCGAGAGATGAGTGTCTTCCCTGCCTCTGAATGTCCTGAGCTATCTGGAAAACAGAAACTTTTTATCTTTACTTTGCCACACCCTGGAAGTTCCATTAGCTTGCCAGACACATGCCTTGCATTCATCGGCCCCCTGACTGTATCTCCGGTGCTGAAGTGTTATCTTTAAGCATCCAGGCTTAACGGTAGCTGTGTCAGTATTGTCAGATTGTTAGGCCCCAAAGCAAACAGGCTTAACAGCTTTTATTTGTAGATTCAGCCTGGCGTCTACGGATCTGAGTTAGCAAGAAACTGAAACTGCTTTTCTCAGGCAGCTCTTAAGGCACAGAGACATATAGGCTTTTAGCCTATAACCCTGGTTCATCAATTTCCTAAAAACTTGATTGGCTGCAATCAAACTCATGGTGATTAATGCCCAATATGACTCCATATCCTGAGATGAATAGTCAATAATTTGACACAGACATCAAAAATTTGTCATGGGGATGAGACCTGTGGGCACTGTGATGCCCTAACTTTATCCATTTTGAGCAAGTGAACCACACATACTCCATCTTGTTAAGAGTTTGCACCCTCACTTCCCTTTTTGTAACCAAAATAGCCCCTTGAGCAAGCAGCTGAGAGCTGCAAAATCCTGTGACAGCCAAAAATCTTATGAAACCACAATCCTGTCACAGATTTGTCTGGTTTGTCTGTGTACAGTTGTTCACCCCCCCGCCCCTTGTAAGCTCCCTCCCAATAGCTCTAACTTTGCAGAGATTAGCTTCTGTAAAATTCTGCTTACACTAGCACTTCCCATCCAACACTTGAAGTACCATAGAAAAAACTTGCACCCCTGCTTTAAAGAGGTCAGAAAACTTAGTGGTCTGAGCCCATGCTGGACTGGCCAGCCCAATAAAGGACCTTGCATTGTTCATACGCAGTATGCTGGCATTTCTCTATAATTCCACTCTCTGCAGATACAACACTTACTGCTCCTTCCTCCCTCCCACCCCCCAAACCTGGACACTCTTTTAAGGTGACTCTGCTTCTTGCTGAATGACCCAGAAGTGTATAAATTAAGATGGACCCAGAGTTCTTATAGAGTCCTCGTGTTTGAAAATGTGTGTTGTCTTTCTCCCTAATAGCTGAGGGTACAACTAATCATGTGTTTGGAAGGTTAAGTTCTAAGTAAACTTAATCTCCATTGTGTTTCATATATAATACATATTTTCAGAAATACTTCTGTGGGTGTGTGCCATCACACCTAGCTCTATGTTTGTAGCACTTTTGAAGATACTTGGAGCATTACTCCTTGGCCAGGGTCCTAGGACTTTTATGACTAGTTAGAGAAAAAAAAGTATGTTCTGCTGTCTCTGACAGGCCCTGTCTATTCTCTGTGGCAGTTGTTTCCACACTTTGAAAGTTGCGTTGCCTGTGAAAATTTACCCAACCAGTTATTTTCAGATTTAATTTAAATTTTGCTTCCATGAGTTGTGATAAAAATCAAGATAAATCAATCATTAGATATGTTTTTTATTCTCTAGAATTTCTCCATTTGGTTTGAATTAGGGTCCGTAGACATTTGTCTTATCATCATGTACACAAAGAAATGAATAAGTGAGATGGACAAGATGGAGGTTTTAGAAGTGTGATTATACTTTGAGCACCTTTCTCAGAAAATTAACATTTGCATTGGAACAGTGAAGGTAAACATGATGTGAGTGGAACACAAAATGATATATGTTTGTTCTAGATTTAATTTTATTGCTATTAGTCACACTACATTTAAAATTTGTTTCCATCATACCTAGCATTGTGGTATATTTTGGTTTTAATGTGTAAATTTGCAATAAAATTGAACTTTAATACTTTGGTGATAACATTTTCATATTATCACATATAGAATGAAGAATACTAAGTATACAGAAAAGTAAGTATCCTATAAATAACTGGACTTTGGGGGTCAGTTATCCTGTATAACTAGTTGAAACCAATGAATGGTAAAACCTATGGTCTTGGTCACTTTAAGGGGTAACTGCACCAATTTAGAATTCTATTGTGATGCTGTTTTTGGTTCTGTTACTCAGACAGAATTCTGAAAGCCAGACTAACAGTCTTCATTTTCTCCTGTGCTTTTGAACCTTCCTGTTGTGCGATTTCTCCCTATTATCTCTCTCTGCTATTCCCCTTCTCATCCTTTCTTATTCCACTCCTTGCCAAAACTATAATTGAGAGAGTTTATAAACTATCGTTTTATGATTTTGTTCATCTACAGCATAAGCTGTAATGATGAACACCGAAGTAGGCTCTGCCTCTCCAGAAAAGACTGAGATAAAAGCAGAGGCCTCTGCAAAAAGCAGGAAGAAGATCCAGATGATGGAGTGTACTGTGGTCCTCTTAACTGGTTTCAAATACATCTGTGAGGTAGAGGTGAGACAGAGAGCTGAGTGGAGAGCTGTACTGATGTGTGGTCATGGCAGGGCACAGTGAATGTGTTTCACCAAGTTCCTATAATCTACTTTTCCTACTTTTGTATTAAAATAATAGAAATAAGTCATTTCCATTACAAATGAAATTACCTGTGCTCGGCACCTGTGGCTCAACGGGCTAAGGCGCTAGCCACGTACACCTGAGCTGGTGGGTTCGAATCCAGCCCCGGCCGCCAAACAACAATGACGGCTGCAACCAAAAAATGACCAGGCATTGTGGCAGGCACCTGTAGTCCCAGCTACTTGGGAGGCAGAGGCAAGAGACTCGCTTGAGCCCAGGAATTGGAGGTTGCTGTGAGCTGTGATGCCACGGCACTCTATCCAGGGTGACAGCTTGAGGCTCTGTCTCAAAAAAAAAAAAAAAAACTATGTCCTACAATGCACTGATATCCTAACAGCCGAAGCAAACAACACCTGACATTTTAGTTACTCCCTGTGTTCTCTAACAGAGAAAACAGAGAAACGCAGGTTTTCCATTGGATGGTGGTTTTTTTGTTTGTTTGGGGTTTTTTTTTTCTCGCTTTTTCAATATGGAAAATAACTTGTGAAATAAATAATAACTGACACCTCTGTGGTAACTTAGTGATTCAGGAGCTCAGCTAAGGGAGATCACCAATCATGGAGGTAAATTGTTTTCATCTTCCCCTGTGAAACATTTCACATACAGACTTATCTGCTATTATTACAGGGCAACAAGAAGAGGAAATTTACATGTTTGACTTAGCTCTACAGTGTAGGTTCTAGCCCTAGGTATCAATAATAACTTGTGGAAGACGAGAGGGGTATGATCAGTGAGCACTGGGATCATAAAGTCCAGTATTCAAATTCTGGTTTATAACTTTGGCTCCAGGCTGTGTAACTTAGGGCAAATCACTTTTTCTCTCGAAGATTCAGTTCTTTTCATCAGGAAAATGTGGATTGTTGAAAATGTAATGAGATAAGATACACAAATCCCAGCACACAGTAGGTCCCCAATGTATGTTAACTTGTTTCTTACCCTTACTCTTCAAAAACTAACATATTACTGCAAAATCAGGCACCCACATATTTGAAATTTTCAGAATTACAGAATGATACAATTCAAAGTTATTTTCTCAGACATCCATTTAAATCTACTCATATAAATTACAGCCATCTCACAATCCTATAGTTCGTTAGCTCTCTATTAAACATAAAAACTGACTTTATAATTAAAAACGCTCAACTGGAAACCTGGAAAGAAATGTGAGAGCCCCCATCAGCAGTGGTCTTACTGCTCATTGGCTCTTGGAATGCAGGTGGCAGGCTGAAGAAGGGCTGCCAGGCCAGCCTTCAGAGGACTCCAAGGAACATTCAACGCTGTCGGTGAGTTTGGGATTTGAAAAAACCACCGACCGTTGACTGTACCTTGGGGTCCTTACAGACAACATTACATTTCTTGAAGTAAAAGAGCAGGCTGTAACTTCACATGAGGTCACCAGAAACAATCCTGCGGCCTGTCCCTACAAGGTGGTCCAGTGAACTTTTTAAAAGCTCACTTCTATTTATATTGCTCATTGGTCCTTGCTTTTTGTTGTGTTTTTAACAAGCAAGTGTTTCATTTCAACAAAGGAAAGATTCACGACAACCCCTTATGTACTTAACTGTCTCCTGTCTCATCATTCTGGTGAGAAAAAGGATGAAGCAAGGAGAAATTAAAAATATGTATTTTGTTTCTGGAGTAAAATCCAGTTAAAAATTTTACTCCCATCTCTCCTATATTCCCTCAAATTTCTTTTTTTTTTTTTTTTTTGCAGTTTTTGACTGGGGCTGGGTTTGAACCCGCCACCTCTAGCATATGGGACTGGCACCTTACTCCTTTGGGCCACAGGTGCTGCCCTTCCCTCAAAATTTTTAATTTGGGGGAAAAGGATCTAATGAGCAAAAATAGCACAAAATTATTCAGTGGTTGTACAGCTCATATTCTGACTTCAATTATAATTAATGGAGCTACTGTCTCACTATTTCTATCCCCATCCATGCTTATTAAAATGTTTGTTAAATTCAAGCAAAAGTTAGCTCTGGAGTCAGATCTGGGAAGAATCTTGGCTAAAAACCACCTTAACTAGCTGACCAGGTGCCTCAGACTCAGTTTTCTCACATATAAAATGAGAGATAGTAAGATTACCTACATCAGGCAATTTTGAGAGTCAGTGAATAATAATATATAAGATATTTTGTACCATTCCTAGCCCACAGCAAATGGTCAATATATGTAAGCTATTATTATTTAACTCCAAACATAATACGTGCTAATTTAGCTCAAAAGAGCATTCACAGTTCTCAGTTCAATACAAGATGAAAAAGTAGGGTCTCTTGAATTTGGTTTATGGGTACTGTACTAGTATATGCAAGCACTGCCTGTGAGGCTCTTCCTTCTCTGAACCATAACTTCTCCATCTTCAAAAACCTCCCAGCTCTAGTATCAGTTTTATCTATAATTATGTGGGCCCTCAACCGTTACAGATGGCTGGTTACTAAGGGAGAAGCCAGACTCAAAGACATCAAAGAACCAGTATGGAAAAGAAGAGCAAGAGTCGGGGAGGGTCAAGGCAACTCCATCAACTGAACACTGATGGCTGCACTCAACATTCATTGCTGTCGGTGGGTTTGAGTCTGAATCAACTCACTGATCAATGAATGCAAACTGCGGACCAAACAACTCAAAGGAAACAAAAGCATGTGCAGATAATCACCTAAGTCCTCAGTTACTGCTCTGAGTGGGAACTGCTACTGTCTCCAATATACTAGTTAAAGTTTCTCTTGTTCTCTTTGGTTCTAATATGGAATAAGCTCCCTAAATGCCTACTTTTCTTTTTTCTTTTTCAATCTTCTAAATTTAAGGAAATTGTATTTTATTGGGAGAATAAAGTTATACTTTGATATCACACCACATTAACAGACCCAACAAATTCATAATTTTTAACTTCAAAAGGAATCATATGCTCATTATTTAAAAAATTCAAATATAAAAAGCAAAACTTGAATATCTCTTCTCTCATCATCTGTAATCTATTCCCTTAGTGGAAATCATGTAAAAATGTACTAAACTTTATTATTTGACATTATTAATTAAGATAATAAATATACTAAAAATTTATTTTATATCCTTGGAGTTCTTTATCCATACACAAACAGATACACACACACACACACATATATATATAAAACTTGGGGTGTTTTGAGAAGGGTTGGTTAGACAAAACCAAGTTGATTTTATACCTATTTTCGACAATCTACTTTTTATTCAGCTACACCAGCGGTTTTCAACCTGTGGGTTGCAACTATATTAAAGGGCTGAGTCATTAGAAAGATTGAAAACCACTGAGCTATATATTATAGACAGCCTTCCATAATAATCTTTTCTCATCCTCATTCTTTTAAATGGCTATACAGCAGGCCCTAGTATGATGTTCTGTCTTGGTTACTATTGTTCAAACGTACTTAAATATTCTCTTTTGGTCAAAACCATAAGGCCTGTTTGTTCTGACCTTTGCACATCTTAACCCTCAAACAGAAAAAATACCTAAGTGAGATAGGAAATGCACAACATTTTTCTTAACGAAAATTAAAATGTATTAATTTTACATCTATTTTAACTCTTTACATCCTCTGAGGTAAGATGAGATGAGCCCCTAAATCTTTCATGCTAATGAAAGGAAAACAAAGGCTCTGGTCATGAATAATTCATCATACATTTAAGTCTAAGACAGAAAGAAACAGATTCCCAAAGCAATAGTCAAACAAAGCAGTAGGAAAAATCTTGTCAACATAGTCTCTAAAATTTTCTCTCAGGGATAGACAGGAAGATATGCAAGTGTAGTGGGACACAAACCAAAAAGAGAAATCAAAGCCAAAAGAAAAATGTAAAGAAAATTATAAGAATACGGGGGAAATACAAAGTTCAGGTCAAGCTTTCCCAAATTTGATTGTATACCAAAATCATCTGGAGTTGCTTTAAAAATATACATTCCCAAGTCCTCCTCTAGACCACACATAGGGCCCTAGAATCTATATTTTATTTTAAGAAGCTCACCATGTGATTTTGAGCCACCAAAGGACGGTCTGAAGCAAAGCTAAGCCCACCAGCTTAACAGTGGCTTCCTAACCCTACCCTGCCCCATTTCATATCATCTACGTTTCAACTGTTGCCCATCTGAAATTTTTGTTCAACCATCTGAAAGTGCCACTACTCTTCTAAATGCAGACAGGTAGAATGATACTAATATTGCTATTGAGTATCTCTCTCTAGAGTACATAAAATTTTGCACCATGCTGTGGTGACCAAATACACATCAAGTAGTATCTGATATTACAGAAACAGACATAGTTGGTTTTATACTCTCTCAAAGTCTAAAAACTACCTAAAGAACCTAAAGAATGAACAAGGTTAGAGTCAGATGACTGACTGTTCACTCAAGAAGTCTTTATAGAAATCAAGGAGTCTTCTTTCTATCATACTGGTGGACAAAGAGAAAGTACTCAATGTAGTCCTGTTATTCAGGACAGCACATATCTTAGGCATTTATTTATTTATTTATTTATTTATTTATTTTTGGTGAGACAGAGCCTCAAGCTGTCACCCTGGATAGAGTGCTGTGGCATCACAGCTCACAGCAACCTCCAATTCCTGGGCTCAAGCAAGTCTCTTGCCTCTGCCTCCCAAGTAGCTGGGACTGCAGCCCGGCCATTTTTTTGGTTGCAGCCGTCATTGTTGTTTGGCGGGCCCGGGCTGGATTCGAACCCGCCAGCTTAGGTGTATATGGCTGGCGCCTTAGCCCGCTGAACCACAGGCGCCAAGCCTTAGGCATTTATTTTTAACCACCAGTTATTCCTAAATTTTCTGAAAACATTAGAATGTTTGACATATTTTTTTAAGAATATATGCTTGAACAAGCATCTCACTTATTTACAGAGTATCAGTAGTCTTTAAATATGCCAATAAAACAATAACATATTTTAATCACTGATATCCTGTGGGTTTTCTCTTGGATAAAACTAAGTACCACAAGAAAGAAGACAATTATGTGAAATAAAAAGAGTGTTTTCTGCAGATGTACTCTAATACCTGCAACAGACAAACACACAGCATGTATAGGAAATCGGACAGAATAGTTCAGAGACAGTTAGAACATCATGAAGAACAGCACTAGAAAGGTAAAAGGACAAATTACAATAATTAGAAAATTATTTTCTTGTAAGAAAAATAAAGAAATCTATTGCACAAATGAGCTGGGCTAGAACCGAGGCATTCCAGGAATGGGATGAAAGGAAAGGATATCTTAAAAAGGCATATTTTAGGCCAGGCATGTTGACTCACACCTATAATCCTAGCACTCTGGGAGGCCAAAGTGGGCATATCCCTTGAGCTCAGGAGTTCCAGACCAGAGCGAGAAAGAGACCCTGTTGCTACCAAAATTAGAAAAAGTAGCTGGACTTTGGGGTGAGCTTCTGTAGTCCCAGCTACTAGGGAGGCTGAGCCAAGAGGACTGGTTGAACCCAGGAGTCTGAAGTTGCTGCAAGCTAGATAACACTTTGGCTGTCTCAAAAGGGGGGGGGGGGCATTTTAGCTTACATTTTTTTATTTTCTAAATAGGTTTGTGACTTTAGGACTGTGTAGTCACTGAAAAAGTCATACAAAAGAAAACTAAAGTCTACCAGTTGAACCCTATCAATCATTCTGTTCAATGTATATTCTCAGATATACTTCAGAGATATTTAAAACACATATACTTACACAGAGAAAATAATGTCACAAATTATACATAATATCCTATAACCTTTCAAGTAAAATATTGTGGCCATAGTTCCACATCAATGTACCAGGATCACCTTCCAAAAGAACTGGCTCAAACAGAAAAAGCAGAGTCAGGAATGATGCCTAAGAAAGAAACAAGCAATTTCAAATGAAAGAAAGAAGATTCCATTTTTGGAACAGACATTAGAACAGAGGATGCACATTTATGATTCACAAGGCTAGAGGTGAGAGTGAATGAGCGAAGTGAAGGAACAAAAGGTAACAAATAGTTACAGGTGTAAATTTTTGCAGTTTTTAGCCAGGGTTGGGTTTGAACCCGCCACCTCCGGTATATGGGGTCGGCGCCCTACTTCCTGAGGCACAGGCACCGCCCTAGGTGTACATACTGTACACCTAGACTACAACACCATCCAGGAGATGAAGAAACAAGTGTTACAATGAAAAGAGCACAACAAATTTTAATAATTACAGTAGAACCTCCATTGTTAACCACATCCCTGTATTAACCACCTCAGGTTGGCCTAATTTTCTCAGACCAGACATGTAACATGTGTATGTTATCAGTACAGTACGCCTAGTTCCTTATGTTGACCCACTCATTACAGTCTCTTGGGTGGGTCAACTTACAGTGGTTCTATTATAATTGCAAGTGTGAAAAGCTCTACAAAAGATAAAAACAAACAAACAGACAAGGTACTAAGGGAGCAAACAGACTTGGCGCCTGTAGCTCTATGAGTAGTCCGCCAGCTACACACACCAAAGCTGGCGGGTTGGAGCCCAGCCTGGGCCTGCTAAACAACGACAACTGCAAACAAAAAATAGTCAGGGGTAGTGGTGGGCACCTGTAGGCCCAGCTACTTGGGAGGCTGAGGCAAGAGAATTGCTAAAGTCCAAGAGTCTGAGGTTGCTGTGAGCCTTAATGCCACAACATTCTACTGAGGGTAACATAGTAAGACTTTGTCTCCAAAAAAAAACCTAAGGGAGCAAACAGAAGAGACCAATCTAGTGTTAACAGTAGGAAGGGTCAAGCAATTTACTTGAGGGAGTGATGTTTAAGTAAAGACTTTAGAGCGTCACCTGTGGCTCAGTGAGTAGGGCACCAGCCCCATATACCGAGGGTGGCGAGTTCGAACCTGGCCCTGGCCTAACTGCCCCCCAAAATAGCCAGGCATTGTGGTGGGTGCCTGTGGTCCCACCTACTCAGAAGGCTCAAGCAAGAGAATCACCTAAGTTCAAGAACTGGAGGTTGCTATGAGCTGCGATGTCACAGCACTCTACTAAGGGCAACAAAATGAGACTGTCTCTAAAAAAAACAAAAAAAAAGACCTTAAGAGGGGATATGTAATTACCTGGGTGAGACAAGTGGGATAGGCATTCAAAGCAGGCCAAAGAAGCACGACACTTTTACAAAACTGAAAAGTGTGGCTAAAGCATATACGAGACGGTAAGAGGCAAGGTCATAGAAGGCAAAATTTTAAAAAAAGACAGGTATTGACAGTTTAGGAGAGAATAATTTTGGTGTGCTAACTTCTGGAAAGTGGTAAAGAGGTTGGGTAAGGCAGGGAAATCCCTGTTCCATTACTTATTAACTATATGAATTTAGGCAAGTTACTTAACCTTTAAATCTGTGTAATCTGTAAATAAGAGATATGATAATAGTATTTGCTTCACAGAGCTGCTTGAGGAGTAAGAACACATGTGAAGTATTTCACTCAGGGCCTGACACAGAAAATCTGAATGCGCCCAAGCAAGTGCTAGCTGGTAAGATATAAAAAGCAGACTGAAAGTTCATAGACTAGAATTAAAAATGTTAATAATTATAATCTCAAAATTGTAGACTTACAGGTAATTGTTATGTTTTTTATACTCTTCTGTATCTTCCAAGTATTTAGCAATAAGAATAAACTATTCTAACAATTAAAAGTTATTTTTAAATCATGTCTTTTTTTTTTAAAGCAAAGATTTCTCTTAGATGCAGAATCTACATATATTTGGCTGAAAAGCAGATGGAAGAATCCACAGAGGAAAGAGAAGGAAAGGTAAACTCTTTACTAAGAAAGGGGACCTGGGGCAGGGCCTGTGGCTCAGTGAGTAGGACGCCAGCCTCATGTACTGAGGGTGGCGGATTCAAACCAGGCCCGGGCCAAATTGCAACAACAACAAATAGCTGCGTGTTGTGACAGGCGCCTGTAGTCCCAGCTATTCAGGAGGCTGAGGCAAAAGAATCGCCTAAACCCAGGAGTTGGAGGTTGCTGTGAGCTGTGACACCACAGAACTCTACCAAGGGCAATAAAGAGAGACTCTGTGAAAGAAAGAAAGGAAGGAAGGAAGGAAGAGAAGAGGAGGAAAGGAAGGAGAGAGGGAGAGGGAGACGGGGAGAGAGAGAAAGAAGACCTGTAGGCATGTTGGCTCACACCTGTAATCCTAACACTCTGGGAAGCCAAGCCGGGTGGATTGCTTCAGCTCAGATCAACCTGAGCAAGAACAAGACCTTGTCGCTACTAAAATATAAAAAAAATAGCCAGGCACTGTGTCCAACACCTGTAGTCTCAGGAGGCTGAAGCAGGAGAATCACTTGAGCCCGAGAGTTTGAGGTTGCTATGAGCTTTGATGCAACAGCACTTTACCCAGGGCAACAAAGTGGGACTCTGTCTCGAAAAGAAAAGAAAAAAAGAAATAAGAAAGGAGACAGCTGCGGGCATAGTAGAAAGAAATGGTGTGTTGGAGGTGGTCACATTGGAGGGAAGACACATCGCCCTAAGAGAAGATGATGAAGGAAATTCTAGCCTAGTCCTGTTCTCCTCTCTGGACCCAACAGGATGCAATTAGGCCCTGTGATTTCATATCCTGTCAAAGGGCTTGGCATGGAGTAGACACTCGAAGACTTGCCAAATGAATTTCCTCATAATTTCTGGCACAATTATATATATAACTTAGGAAGTAGTCTGCTCCCTGAAAAAAGTACAAGATACACCTTCAGCCATCTGTGCCACAAATTAGTTTCAACCTAGGTATAATTTTAATAGCTAGTAGGTATCAGTAAACAAAAAAAAAACCTACCCTGATTATACTTGCTATAGAACCCATGAAATTACACTTTAGCCCAACTTCCTCTCCTGTTTGTCAGACTAACTAAACATACACAATCAATCAAAATCACATGCCCCATCCTCTCCTCTTTCTAGTAAATATCTGAAGCAAAATACTATATATAAAAGAAATAGCTACAATATGGAGTTAGAAAATCTAAATTTAAGTCCTGCTCTGCCATGGTTATACGCTCTTGGATAAGCCAGTCACCCTGTAAGCCTTACTTCCCTATAAAAGTGGGATTAAAGATACCTTCCCTATCTCATAGGAGTTCTGTGAGGCCTTGGTGAGAACCTAAGTAGAAAAGGTTCTACAAACAGTACACAGTACAACCCAAAGTATCCTGGTCTCTGACTGGTACTGCTCCACGGGTTCTCCACTTTCGGGAGTGTAGACAGTATCTCCTCACTCCCCAAACTCTCATCTACTTATCAACCAGCAACACATGTATGGAAGAGGTCTGGATAGAGTTAACCCATAAACTGGGGTTAAAAGAAGGTTTTTTCTGGATGTTAAGTGTCATCAGTCTGGATGAGAAGTATCATTACCTCTCCATTCATCAGAACCACACTCTACACCAGTGTTTTTCAACCTTTTTAATCTCATAGCACACTTGAACCTATAAACTTTCGCAGCACACTTAAATTACATTGATTAAAAAAAGAAAAAGTTAAAAAAAAAGAACATACTTACCATGCTTTGAACTTCTTTCAAAAATAATTTAATTAATGCTTAAACATTTTCATGGCACACCTAAGATCTTCTCATGGCATACCAATATGCCGCAGCACATCGGTTGAAAATTACTTCTCTACACAGTTGAGTCAGCCCTCCCAAACAAGAAGTTTCTTTATAACGAACTCTGTAGTAGGTAGGCAGGATACAGGGTAAGGCTTTGGGAATAGGAATTTCCAAGGCGAAGACCAATAAAATCAAAAATCATCAGTGGAGTCCCATGTAACTAATAAACTTAAATCATTTTACCTAAAACTCTCTTCCTCTTTCCCAGCCAATCTTAGGTGTTTTTGTAAACAGCTTTGTTTAGATATAACTTACATTCCATAAAATTCATCTGTTGTAAAGGTATAAGTCAACGACTTTCATTCACTTCTTTATTAAGCTTATCACCAAAATCCAATTTTAAGATCCCCCCAAAACTCCTTTTATACCTACTGTTTAAAATCTGTATTCTGTCAGCCCCAGACAACCATTGATCTGCTTTCTGTTTCTATAAATTTGCCTTTTGCAGACATTTCATATAGGTGGAATCATATAATATACTCTTTGGAATTTGGGTTTTTTCATTTAGTATAATGATTTTTAGGTTTATCCATCTTGTAGCATGTATCAGTAATTCATCCCTATTTATGTTGAAAAGAACATTATATGTATGTATTATATGTATATTCCACATTTTGCTTACCCATTCTCTAGTTGATGGACATTTAGAATGTTTCCAGGTTTTGGCTATTATAAATACTACTACTATAAACATTTGCATATAATCTTTGTGTGGAACTGTTTTTATTTCTCTTGGATAGACCCAGGAGTGGAGTTGCCAGATCACATAGTAAGCTTAACTTTTTTTTTTTTGAGACAGAGCCTCAAGTTGTCCCCTTGGATAGAATGCCGTGACATCACAGCTCACAGCAACCTCCAATTCCTGGGCTCAAGCGAGTCTCTTGCCTCCACCTCCAAAGGAGCTGGGACTACAGGCACCCTCCACAACGCCAGGCCATTTTTTGGTTGCAGATGTCATTGTTGTTTGGTGGGCCCAGGCTGGATTTGAACCCACCAGCTCAGGTGTACGTGGCTGGTGCCTTAGCCTGTTGAGCCACAGGCACCAAGCCTAAGCTTAACTTTTTAATAAGCTGCCAAATTAACTGTACCAGTTTACATTCTCATAGCAACATACGTGGTTTCCAGTTTTTACACACACTGACCAGAACTTTTTAGGACACTTTTATTTATTTTTTTTGTACTTTATCACCCTCGGTAGAGTGCCGTGGCATCACAGAGCTCACAGCAACCTCCAACCCCTGGGCTTAGACGATTCTCTTGCCTCAGCTTCCTGAGTAGCTGGGACTACAGGTGCACGCCATAACACCCAGCGAGGACACTTTTATGCTGTGTTTGACTACAGCCACTCCAGTGTTCAATGCACAGTCACAGCAATTTTAATTTGCACTGCCCTAATGACTAATGATATCAAACACCTTTTCATGGGATGAAGTGTCTGTTCACCTTTTTGTCCTGTTTTCAATTTTTTTTTTTTTTTTTGCGATTTTTGGCCAGGGCTAGGTTTGAACCCGCCACCTCTGGCATATGGGGCCGGCGCCCTACTCCTTTGAGCCACAGGTGCTGCTCTCAATTTTTTTTTTTTTTTTAATACAGAGTCTTACTATGTTGCCCTCAGTAGAGTGCCATAGCATCACAGCTCACAGCAACCTCAAACTCTTGGGCTTAAGCGATTTTTTTGCCTCAGCCTCCCAAGTAGCTGGGACCACAGGTACCTGCCACAATGCCCAGCTATTTTTGTTGTTGTTGCTGTTGTCATTGTTGTTTAGCAGGCCTGAGCCAGGTTCAAACCCACCAGCCCCGGTGCATGTGACTGGCACCCTAACCACTGAGTACAGGAGGTGAGCCCTGTTTTCAAATTTCTAAATTTGCTTTGTGGTGAAATATACATAAAATTTATCATTTAACCATTTTTAAGTGTCAACTCAGTGGCATTAAATTCACAATGTTATGCAACCATTAGCACGATATAGTTCTAGAAGTTACTATAAAGTCAGTAATCAAGACAGTGTGATATTTGTATAAGGATAGACAATAGTACTATCACTATTATATAATGATAATCCAGAACTTTTCATAATCCTAAAGAAAAGCTCTGTTCCTATTAAATTACTACCTTTTCTCCACTTCCCCCAACAACCTTTACTTTATTGTCTATGAATTTTGCCTATTCTAGGTATTTCACGTAAGTGGAATCACATATTATTTGTCCATTTCTAAAAACTGAATTGTCACATCAAGTTGTAAGAACTCTTTATATATTTTCGATACAACTCCTATATCAATATTTGATTTATGGGCCAGGCATGGTGGCTCATTGCACTCTGGGAGGCCCAGGCAGGTAGACTGCTTGAGCTCACCACTTTGAGACCAGCTTGAACCAGAACAAGACCATCGTCTCTAAAAAAGATAACTGGATATTATGGCAGAATCCTGTAATCTCAGCTACTTAGGAACTGAAGGAAGAGAATTGCTTAAGCCCAAGACTTTGAGGTTGCTGTGAGCTATGATGCCATATCACTCTACCAAAGGGACAAAGTGACACTGTCTCAAAAAAAAAAAAAAAAAAATTTTTTTTTTTTTATTTTACAAATATTTCCCCTTATCTGTAGTTTGGTTTTTCATTTTCTTTCTTTATTTCTTTCTTTTTTTTTTTTTTTTTTTTATACACACCCTCAAGAAATCACCCTGGAGAGAGTATGGCATCACACCTCACAGGAGCAATTCCTGGACTCAAGTGAGTCTCTTGCCTCCGCCTCCCAAGTAGCTGGGACTACAGGTGCCTGCCACAACACTCGGCCATTTTTTGGTTGCAGCCATCATTGTTGTTTGGCGGGCCCGAGCTGGATTCGAATCTGCCAGCTCAGATGTACGTGACTGGTGCCTCAGCCCGTTGAGCCACAGGCGCCAAGCTTGGTTTTTCATTTTCTTGATGTCTTTTGAAGTACGTAAGTTTTACATTGTAATGAAGTCAATTAATTAGTTTTTTCTTTTATGTCTTGTGCCATTAGTGTCACATCTAAGAGCACTTCACCGTTAACCAAGGTCACAAAGATATCTGATACAATTTGTAGTTTTATGTCTTACATTTAAGTATATGGTGTACTCTGAATTAATTTTTGTGTATAGTATGAAATAAGGATATGGTTTGTTTGTTTGTTTTTTGCTTATAGATATCTAATTTTCTCAGCATTACTTGTTGAAAAGACTATCATTTTCCCACTGAACTGTCTTAGCACCTCTGCCAAAAATACATTTGTCTTTTCTATACAAAAGGATGAATTACCAAAGTCTCACTGCAGTTCCAATGCCTATCCTATACCAATATCACACTATCTTGATTACTGACTTTATAGTAATTTCTAAAATTATACAGTGATTTTCCTCCAACTGTCTTGTGCAAAATTTCATTGCCTAAAATTTTACTTTGCATTTCCATATAAATTTAAGTATTAACTGGTCAATTTCCACAACACTTTGCTGGGATTTTTTTATTAATTTTGTCCATTTCTAAAAACTGAATTATTAATTTTGTCCATTTCTAAAAATAATTATTATTATTATTTTATAATTATTGCACTGAATCAATAATCAATGTAGGGAAAAATTCAATTTGGGGAAAAGTGCCATCTAAACAATGTTTATATTTTAATCCATGAACATGGAATGTTTATTTAGATCTTTTAAATTTCTCTCAATTTATGATAGTTTTAGTACACAAATCTTGTACTTCTCTTGCTAAATTTACTTCTAAGTATTTCATTCTTTTAATGCAATCATAAATGGAATTGTTTTATTATACTCATTTTTGGATTATTAGTATATAAAAATATAACTTATATTCATATACTAATCTGGTATCCTGTGACACTGCTAAATTCAGTTCAATCTGATTTTCTGTGGATTTCCTTAGGATTATATACAGGATTATGTCATCTATGAATAGGCAGTTTTAATCTTTCTTTTTCAATTTGTATTCTTTTTCCCCTTTTACACTGGATAGAACCTCTATTACAATGTTGAAAAGAAGCAGTAAGGGCAGCGCCTGTGGCTCTTCGAGTAGGGTGCCGGCCCCATATACCAAAGGTGGCAGGTTCAAACCCGGCTTCGCCGAACTGCAAAACAGAAAAATAGCCGGGCGTTGTGGTGGGCGCCTGTAGTCCCAGCTACTCGGGAGGCTGAGGCAAGAGAATCGCTCCTAAGCCCAGGAGTTGGAGGTTGCTGTGAGCTGTGTGATGCCACGACACTCTACCAAGGGTGATAAAGTGAGATTCTGTCTCTACAAGAAAAGAAGCAGTAAAAGAGTGGCTGTCTTTATCTACTTGGTTCCCAATTTTAGGAGAAAAGTATTCTGTATTTCACCATTAAGTATGTTAGCTGGAAGCTTTCATAGATTCCCTTCATCAGGTTGTTGAAGTTGCCTTCTATTTCTAGTTTGTTCAGAGTTTTTATCACAAAGAGGTGTTGGATCGTATCAAATGTTTTCTTTGTCTTTTGAGATGCATGTGTGGAACATTTTTTAGCTTTTATTTTATTAATATGGTATATTACAGAGGTCAGCAAATTACAACCTGTGGGCCAGCTGCCTACTTTGTCTTACTGGAACACAGCCATACTCATTTATTTACATATTGTAAACATATTATATACAGCAGCTTTCAAAGTAAAACCATACAGTTGAATAGTTCCAGCAGAAACTGTAAAAGTCTAAAATATTTACCACCTTATTTATAAAAGAGTATTTGCTGACACTTGCCATACTGCATTACATTAATTTTTAAGTATTAATACAAGTTTGTATTCCTAGAATAAATCCCAATTGCTGATGGCATATAATCCACATCAGGGCGATAGTGGATAATCTTTATTGATCTATCTACAAGCTCACCAAATCTTTCTTCTATCACCTAAAATCTGCTATTGAGTCTTTCTTACCTCGTTTTTCATCATACTATTCAACTCTAGCACTTTCATTTTTGTTCTCTTAGAATTTCTTTTTGTTGTCATTGTATGTTGAATCACTGCCATCATACTTCCTTTTGATTATTTAGATATGGTTTCCTTTCTTTCTTCTTTTGTTTGTTTTTGAGACAATCTTACTTTGTCGCCCTCAATAGAGTACTGTGGCATGATAGCTCACAGGAACCTCAAACTCTTGGGCTCAAGTGATCCTCTTGCCTCAGTCTCCCAAGCAGCTGGGACTACAGGCACCTGTGACAATGCCCAATTATTTTTTGAGATGAGATCTCCCTTTATTTCTTTAAAATGCCTATAATAGCTGCTTTGAAATTTTCATGTACTACATCCAACATTTCGGTTTGATTACTGAGATACTGATTTTTTTCCCCTATGTGTCACACTTTGTTTCTCTGCATGTCTTATACTTTTTTTGTAGTTATACTGAATACTTAAAATAATGTGCAAAACAGGATTCTGGCTTTACTCCCCACAAAGTTAGGCTGCTCATGAAGTCTTCACCTGCAATGTGTGATTCTTGATTACTCATGTTTTTTCCCTTTTTTATTTTAAAGTCTGACTTCAAGGATCATCCTTCTGTTTATATAGCTTACTGCTCAAAGATTTGTCAAAGGTGGTACTCAACCAGTTTCAGCCCTTTCACTCTCTGCTGATGGATCTGTGGTCGGGATGGGGAGCACATTCACACTGCAGGCCTTCAAGTCTGGTTCCAGCTTTTACTTTTAGCTGCATTTTCTCATACATCCTCTGCATTGGCCAGAGATGTGCAGATAGCTTGGGCTCACAATGATTTCTGATGTGCATAAATACTCCAGTCCAGGCTATGTAGAAAGTTTATCAAGCCCCTGTATTTGTCTCATCTCCCAGCCCTCCCTGTGAAAGCCATGGCTTAGTTGCTGGCCCACCGTTTGTCCGAAATAGAACTGTAACCTCAGGCTAAAATGCTTGCTGGCCCTCTCTGTTTCACTTGCTACCAAGATCATCATTGTAGTTTGGTATGTGTTGTGTATAAGAATAGGTATTGCAACAATAGTATCTTTATTTTAAAATTTTCCAATATTAGATTTACTGTATAATATTAGACTTATGTGATATTTCAAAAATATGGACCATACATCAAGAAAGCACATATAACCTTATGCCAAATTTATTTGTACATAAAATGAACAATGAATTATTTTCTTCCTTTTTTCTTTTTTTAGTAGAGGTGGGGTCTTGCTCTTGCTTAAGCTGGTCTCAAACTCATGAGCTCAAGTAATCCACCCACATTGGCCTCCCAAAGTGCTAGGATTATAGGCATGAGCTACCTTGCCCAGCCAACATTGAATTATTTTCAAATGAAAAGCAGGGACATGGCTCAGCACCTGTGGCTCAACGGGCTAAGGCGCCAGCCATGTACACCTGAGCTGGTGGGTTCGAATCCAGGCCGGGCCCGCCAAACAACAATGACGGCTGCAACCAAAAAATCACCGGGCATTGTGGCGGGTGCCTATAGTCCCAGCTACTTGGGAGGCAGAGGCAGGAGACTCGCTTGAGCCCAGGAGTTGGAGGTTGCTGTGAGCTGTGATGCCACAGCACTCTGTCTAGGGTGACAGCTTGAGGCTCTGTCTCAAAAAAAAAAAAAAAAAGAAAGAAAAGAAAAGCAGGGACATGCAGGTTAAGTAAGTAATGGGGGTCTTCAATGTACCTAAGTTGGCTAAGGTTTAAAAAAAAAGTTGCTATGGCTCGGCGCCTGTGGCTCAACGGGCTAAGGCGCCAGCCACATACACATGAGCTGGCAGGTTCGAATCCAGCCCGGACCCGCCAAACAACAATGGTGACTGCAACTGAAAAACGGCCGGGCATTGTGGCGGGCGCCTGTAGTCCCAGCTACTTGGGAGTAGAGGCAGGAGACTCTCTTGAGCCCAGGAATTGGAGGTTGCTGTGAGCTGTGATGCCATAGCACTCTACCCAGGGTGACAGCTTGAGGCTCTGTCTCAAAAAAAAATATTTACAATTAACTTGCTGTTCTAAAAACAAAACCTAAATTGCCTCAATTTACTTTTACAAAAGTCACTTACGTACACGGAATGTGCTTTTTACTCTTTTTTAAAAAGCAGCTTTCATACATCTTACACCCTTGTTCATGGAAGAGCTTCACGTGCTGCATGCTGACTTTGACTTGAGTAACATCTTGGATCAAATGGCTTCTAGATAGTAAATGCCACTTAACTCAGCACTATTCTTTATTAGTCTTTATAAATTACACTTTAAAACTTGCCTGCAGCTCTTCAGAGAAAGAGACAACTTTACTAACATAGTAGAAAGTTACTTCAAAGTGTCTTTCACAAAAGATTGCAAAGGTCGGTATCTGAAAAGCCTTCTGGTCTATCTACTCCTCCGAAGATTCTGGAGAAAATCATTTTGGAATACTATTCCAAAAATAGTATTGATTCTCCATCTCTGTTATCTCTAAAAGTACTGAATTTTAACATATTAATAAAAATCTCCAGTTTGAATCCAGGTTTTCATCAAAATACATACAGAAAATTCCTGGTACAAAAAACTCAACATGTACTGTAATACAGGGTGAGCTTCCTTCCAACTATCTAAACGGCTGAATTTCTTTTAAATCTTTAAAGAAATACTCCCGCTCCACTGTGCCGCCTGCCGCTCAATGGGCTAAGGCGCCAGCCATGTACACCTGAGCTGAAAAAAGAAATCTTTAAAGAAATACTCCCAACAGCTTAACTTTATTTATTTATAGCCATGTACACCTGAGCTGAAAAAAAAATCTTTAAAGAAATACTCCCAACAGCTTAACTTTATTTATTTATTTATTTATTTATTTATTTATTTATTTAAGACAGAGCCTCAAGCTGTCACCCTGGATAGAGTGCTGTCGCATCACAGCTCACAGCAACCTCCAATTCCTGGGCTCAAGTGAGTCTCCTGCCTCCGCCTCCCAAGTAGCTGGGACTATAGGCACCTGCCACAACGCCTGGCCATTTTTAGGATGTAGCCACCATTGTTGTTCGGCAGGCCCGGGGGCTGGATTCGAACCTGCCTCAGGTGTATGTGGCTGGCACCTTAGCCCGTTGAGCCACAGGCGCCAAGCCAGCTTAACTTTATTTTAATGATAGCTGAATTTGTTTTCCATAAAAATTCTTTTAAAAAAAGCCAACTGATTAAAACAACAGTATTGCTAGCACCATTATACAATTAATGTTATTGAGTTTGCAACTGAAGTTTTATAATTATTTCTACATTTGATACT
>CAUYON010093581.1:0-11075 GCA_963573935.1 Arctocebus calabarensis
GGCAGAGTCTGTAGCAGACGGTGGGCCTACAGAAGTCCGGCAAGCACAGGGCGCAGGGCCAGGTGGTCTCCGGGGGAGTTCCTTGCCCAGGGTGGGCCTGCAGAGGCCTGGCAGTTGCAGTCAAAGTTACTGGCAGAAGGCAGGCCTGCAGAAGCCCTGCAAGCTCGGGTACAGAGCCACATGGTCACCAGGGGATTTACTTGCCAGGGGCAGGCCTGCAGGAGCCCTGCGGGTGCCAGGGAGAGGCCTGCGTGGTCGCCAGGGGAGTTCCTGGCTGGGGGAAGACCTGCAGAGGCCTGGCAGTCACCAGCAGAGTCTCTAGCAGATGGCAGACCTGCAGAAGCCCGGCAAGCATGAGCGTAGGGCCAGGCAGTTGCCAGGAGCGTTTCTGGTTGTGGGCCGCCCTGCAGCAGCCTGGTGGTTGCAGGCAGAGTTCCTGGCAGAAGGCAGGCCTGCAGAAGCCCTGCAAGCTTGGGTGTGGAGCTGCATGGTTGCCAGGGGATTTAATGGCCAGGGGCCGGCCTGCGGGGGCCCTGCGGGTGCCAGGCAGAGTCCCGCGTGGTCGCAGGGGGAGGAGTTCCTGGTCGGGGGCAGACCTACGGAGGCCTGGCAGTTGCCATCAGAGTTTCTAGTAGACAGCAGACCTGCGGAAGCCCGGCAAGCTCAGGGTGCAGGGCCAGGCCTTCGCCTGCGACTTCCCTGACCGGAAGGGAGGGAGGATCGCTGAGGCCCGCCCATAGTCTTTTCCTGGTGGGGCGCTTGTTCTGGCAGGCGGGGGTGGGGGCGCTGTTCAGGGACCTCCTCCCTCAGTCTCAGCAGGGGTTAGGCTCTGGTTCGTCAGGTAAGGGGGGAAGAGTGTACAGAAAGTTCAGAATGGTGGGGAAAACTTTAGTTCAGTTTTTCTCCCTAGCAATAGAGTTTTCAGAGTCACACCAGGGTGCTCAAGGGAAGCACACCTCACTTCCTATAGCACTCTTCCGTGGGGTTTGACAAGAGGTCTACAGTTCACTGCTTGTCTGTAGAAAACTCGCAGGAGCAAAAGAGGAGAATAAAAAGAAAGGAAACAGAAAAGCAAGGAACTCAGAGCTTTCTTGGGGGAGGGGATGGGCACTCTTCCTTTCAGATGACTTTTGTACCTGAGGCGTGCTTTCTTGGGGTTACAGCCAGTCTCAGCAGAGGTGATCCACAGAAATCACTTGTCTCTCTCGGCTGGGCTCCCAGTATTCAGCTTAACTGCGCAGTTTCTGGAGGTTATCTTCCCTTTGGACAGGAGCCTTTTTCGGAAGCTGCTTCCAGTCAGCCATCTTACTCCACCCCCCTCCCCCAAGTAATTTTCTTGCCTCAGCCTCCCAAGTAGCTGGGACTACAGGCACCCACCACAACACTTGGCTATTTTTTGGTTGTAGTTGTCATTGTTGTTTGCAGGCCTGGGCTGGATTTGAACCCACCAGCGTTGGTGTATGTGGCTGGTGTCCTAGCCATTGAGATACCAGCGCCAAGCCTAGAGCACACATTTCTAATTTCCTTCAAGGATCATGCCTTTGCTGCTGTATCTAAAAAGTTACCACCATACTCAAAGTTACCTAGATTTTCTTCTATGTTGTTTTTTAGGAGTTTTATACTTCCACATTTTACATTTAGGTCTGTGATCCATTTTGAGTTAAATTTTGTGAATAGTGTAAGGTCTGTGTCCAGATTCGTTTCTTTTGCATGTAAATATCCAGTTGTTCCTGCACTTTTGTTGAAAGACTATCCTATCTGATACTATTGTACTACCTTTTCTCCTTTGTCATAGTTGAATTAATTATTTTTATATGAATCTATATTTCTGGACTCTATTCTGTCTCTTCTTTCACCAATACCAAACTGTCTTGATTACTGAAGCTCTATAAGTCTTGGAGTTGGATAGTGTCTGTCCTCTAATTTTCTTCTCCTTTGATATTTAGAGATTAATTTGACTCCTAGATTTGACTATTCTAGGTCTTTTGCCTCTCCTTATACTTTTTTTTTTTTTTTTTGAGACAGAGTCTTATTTTATCGCCCTCGGTAGGGTCCCATGGTGTCACAGCTCACAGCAACCCCCAACTCCTGGGCTTAGGTGATTCTCTTGCCTCGGCCTCCCAAGTAGCTGGGACTACAGGTGCCCACCACAACACCTGGCTATTTTTTTTTTGCAGTTTGGCTGGGGCCAGGTTTGAACCTGCCACCCTTGGTATATGGGGCCAGTGCTCTATCCACTGAGCCAGAGTTCTGCCCTCCATATACACTTTAGAATCAATTTGTCAGTACACAAAAAATAACATGCTAGAATTTTAATTGTGATTATAGCAGAAGTGTAGATCAAGTTGGGAAGAAATATCTTGACAATATTGAGTCTTTCTATTCGTGAACATGAAATATATCTCCATTTATTAAGTTCTTTGATATTTTATATAGCATTTTGTAGTTTTCTACATATAGATCTTGTACTTCTTTTCGATTTTTTTTTCTTAAGAAAGAGCCTTGCTCTGTTGCCTTCAGCGGAGTGCTGTGGCATCATCGTTGTAACTCATAGAAACCTCAAACTCTTTGGGTTCAAGTGATCCTCTTGCCTCAGCCTCCGGAGGAGCTGGGACTAAAGGAGCCTGTCACAATTCTGGGCTAGTTTTTTTTTTTTGTAGAGACGGAGTCTCGCTCTTGCTTAGACTGATCTGGAAC
This sequence comes from Arctocebus calabarensis, assembly GCA_963573935.1. Lineage (NCBI taxonomy): Eukaryota > Metazoa > Chordata > Mammalia > Primates > Lorisidae > Arctocebus > Arctocebus calabarensis. The sequence goes on from CAUYON010093581.1 coordinate 2,698, forward strand.
TTCTGAGCTCAACCAATCCATCTGCCTCAGCCTCCCAGAGTGGTAGGATTATAGGTGTGAGCCACCACACCTGGCCTGGAAGCTAAAATTTTTAATTTTAGATCTTGTTTTTTTTTAAAATTTCAGATTAATATGAGGGTACATATGATTAGGTTATATTGTTTGCATTTAGATCTTTCTTGTTTTCTTTTTCTTTCTTTTTTTTCTTTTTAAATACCCCCCAATTCACTTTTATTGAGCACTTGATGTATGCCAGTGGATCACATTTTTTTTTTTTTTTTTTGAGACAGAGCCTCAAGCTGTCACCCTGGATAGAGTACTGTGGCATCACAGCTCACAGCAACCTCCAATTCCTGGGCTCAAGTGAGTCTTGCCTCCGCCTCCCAAGTAGCTGGGACTGCAGGCACCCACCACAACGCCTGGCCATTTTTTCTTTTGGTTGCAGCCACCATTGTTGTTTGGCAAGCCCAGGCTGGATTTGTACCCACCAGCTCAGGTGTAAGTGGCTGGCGCCTTATCCCATTGAGCCATAGGCACTAAGCCGATTTCTATTTTTTAAATTGAAGGTGATAGCCAGGTATAGTGGCTCAAACCTATAATCCTAGCACTCTGGGAGGCCGGAGTGCATGGATTGCCTCAACTCAGGACTTTGAAACCAGCCTGAGCTAGAGAAAGACTCTATCTCTAAAACTGACTGGGCATTATGGCGGACACCATAATCCCAGCTACTCAGGAGGCTGAGGCAAGATCACCTGAGCCCAAGAGTTTAAGGTTGCTGTGAGCTATGATGCTGCGGCATTCTACCCAGGGCACCAGTGACTCTATCTTAAATAAATAAATAAATAAATAATTAAATTTACAGTGTGTTTTATGGTCTAGAATATGGTTTGTTTTAGTGGATGTTTCATGGGAGCTTGAGAAAAATGTGTAATCTGATGTTTTGGGATGAAGCAGCCTATTGATTTTTTAGTCAGTGTGATCTGCTGTAACAAAATGCTTTAGATTGAGTAGCTCAAATCACACAAATTTATTTTTCTCTGTTGTAGAGATGGGAAATTCTAAGATCAAAGTTCCTAGCAAGACAGGCTTCATTTTGTTCAACCCATATGATTTCATTTAACCCTAGTTACCTTCTAAAGACCCTGTCTCCCCCTAAAATACTATCTTACTGGGGTTTCAAAATATGCATTTCAAGGGAATATCAACATTTAGTCCATAACAGGTGTCAATTATATCCAATTGGCTGATGTGGCTCTTGAATTAAACTATGTCCTTACTGATTTTCTACCTGCTGGATCTTTCAATTTTGGATAGATGTTAATTTGCAACTGTAATGGTATGTTCATCTATTTCTCCTTAGAGTTCTGTCAGTTTTTGCCTCATGTATTTTGATATTCTGTTATTAGGCACATGCACATTAAAGATTATTATTATTTTTTTTTTTTTGAGACAGAGTCTCATTTTGTCACCCTCAGTAGAGTGCCATGGCATTGTAGCTCACAGCAACCTCAAACTCTTGGGCTCAAGCGATTCTCTTGCCTCAGCCTCCCAGGTAGCTGGTATTACAGGAGCCTACCACAATACCCAGCTATTTTTTAGAGACAGGGTCTCACTCTTGCTCCGGCTGGTCTCAAACCTGTGAGCTCAGGGCAATCCACCAGCCTTGGCCTCCCAAGTGCTGGGATTACAGGTGTGAGCCACCATGCCTGGCCCTGAGATTATGTTTTCTTGAAGTATTGGCCCTTAATCATAATGTAATGCTCCTCTTAATCCTGATAACTTTTTTTGCTCTTAAGTCTTCTCTATCTGAAATTAACATAACTATTTTTGCTTTCTTTTGATTAGCACTAGCATGGTATATCTTTCTCCATCTCTTTGTTTTTAATCTATATGTATCTTTATATTTAAGGTGGATGTCTTAAAGACAACACGTAGTTGGGTTTTGTTTTATGATTCACTCTGACAATCTCTTTTAAGTGGTGTATTTAGACCATTGGTATTTAAAATGACGAATGATTTAGTTGGATTGATACGTGTATCTACCATGTTTGTTAGATATGTTTCTAACATATCTATTTGTTTTCTATTCATTACCCTTGATCTTTGTTCTATTTTTGTCTTCCACATACGTTCTGACTTTTGTGGTTTTAATTATAAATTTTATATGATTCTATTTTCTCTCCTTTTTTAGCATATCAATTATATATATACTGTCTCCTCTTTCTCTTTTTCCTCTACTCCTCCTCCTACTTCTCTTCCTTCTCCTTCCGTTTTTATTGAGTGTCCTAGAGTTTGCAATATACAACTAATCCAAGTTTACTTTCAAACAATACTATATCATTTCACCAGTAGTGCAAGTACCTTATAATAATAAAATATTACTAATTCCTCTCTCCCATTTCTGGTAATATTATTGCCATTAATTTCACTTATACATAAGTATACATAGCCTATAGAAATGCTTATGAGCATACATAATCAAATACATTGTTGCTATTATTATTTTGAACAACTGCTGTTAGATCAATTATAAATTTAAAAAGTGAAAGTTTTTACTTTACTTTCACTTATTCAATCTCTGGTGCTCTTCATTTTTTTTTTTTTTTTTTACCTGAATCTGAGTTTCTAACTTACATGATTTTCCTTCTCCCTGATGAATTTCTTTCAACATTGCTTACAAGATAGGTCTGCTGGCAACAAATTTCATGTATTTTTGTTTGTGCGAGAAAGTCTTTCTTTCTCTTTCTTACCTGAAGGATGATTTTATAGGATTCAGAATTCTAGGTTGGTGGTTTTCTTTTCTCAACACTATAAATATTTCACTCCATTCTCCTCTTGCTTTCATGGTTTCTAAGGAGAAGTTGGAAGTAATTCTTATCTTTGCTCTTTAATAAGCAAGGTGTTTTTATTCTTCTGGATTCTTTCAGAATTTCTCTTTATCTTTGATTTTCTGAATTTTGCATATGATGTGCATAGGTATAATTTCTTGGGACTTGTATCCATTTAGTTTTCTCTGAGAGTCCTGGTCTGTGGTTTGGTGTCTGACATTAATTTGGGAGAATTCTTGGTCATTATTGTTTCAGATATTGCTTCTGTTCTTTCTGTTCCTTCTTCTACTGGTTATTCCTATTAAACATGTTACCATGTTTATCTTTTACAGTTGTCCCTCTAACAGTTCTTACATATTCTGTTCTGTTTTTTTTTTTTTCTTTTTTTTCCTTCTGATTTTCAGTTTTGGAAGTTTCTTTTCTTTTCTTTTTTTTTTTGAGACAGAGCCTCAAGCTGTCACCCTGGATAGAGTGCTGTGGCATCACAGCTCACAGCAACCTCCAATTTCTGGGCTCAAGCGAATCTCCTGTCTCCGCCTCCCAAGTAGCTGGGACTACAGGCCCCCATCACAACGCCCGGCCATTTTTTGGTTGCAGCCATCATTGTTGTTTGGCGGGGCCTGGGCTGGATTCGAACTCACCAGCTCAGGTGTACGTGGCTGGTGCCTTAGCCCGTTGAGCCACAGGGGCAAGCCCAGTTTTGGAAGTTTCTATTGTCATAACCTCAAGGTTAAAGATTCTTTCCTTTGGTATGTTCAGTCTACTTAATAAGCCCAACAAGGGCATTTTTCATTGATAATGGTGTTTTTTTGTCTCTTACATTTCTTTTTCATTCTTTCTTAGAATTTTCATCTATTTACATTACTCATCTACTTGTATTTTGTCTACTTTTTCCATTAAAGTTTTTAGAATATTAGTCATAGTTTTTTGGTTTTGTTTTTTAATTCCTGATCTTTTGGCTCGGCGCCTGTGGCTCAAGGGGCTAAGGCGCCAGCCACGTACACCTGAGCTGGCGGGTTCGAATCCAGCCTGGGCCTGCCAAACAACAATGACAGCTGCAACCAAAAAATGGCTGGGCGTTGTGGTGGGCGCCTGTAGTCCCAGCTACTTGGGAGGCAGAGGCAGGAGACTTGCTTGAGCCCAGGAATTGGAGGTTGCTGTGAGCTGTGATGCCACAGCACTCTATCCAGGGTGACAGCTTGAGGCTCTGTCTCAAAATAATAATAATAATAATAATTCCTGATCTGTTAATTCCAGTATTCCTGCCATGTATGTCTCTGGGGCTGATGTGTATTCAACCTCATCAAACTGTGTTTTGGCCTTTTAATATGCCTTGTAACTTTTTGCTGAAAAGAGGTGCTAGGCATGCAGGACTTCAGTAGTGTGGCAGTGAGGTGTGGGGGAGGGAAGCACTCTACAGTCCTGTCCTCAGGTCCCTGTCTTTTGGTGAGCCTGTGCCCCTGGACTGTGAACTTCACAGTGCTTTTCAGTGTTTCCCCCACTTTGGGTGGGGCAGGATGGCTAGAGAGGACTGGGATGTGTCTCTTTTCCCAGGTAGGTTAGACTTTGTTAAAACCTCAGCAGGTTAGGCTCTGGTAAAATAGTATTTCCTGAGGGCAGATTTTTGTGAAGAAGAACAGAATGCTTTGTTGTATTTCAGATGATTGCTTTCCTCTCCCCTGCCAGAAGCAGAAAAGGATTTTTCTCTGATATTCACTGCAAGAATCTGATGGGGCTTCTGAATGTAAAACTCATAAAAGCATGGCTTGTGTGAGTTTTAGACTAAACTCATGGAAGACTCCTCCCTACTCCCCAACCAGAGTTTTTACCTCTCAGACTTGCCCACATTGAGCCTCTTACAATTCATCAATTACAGATCACATTTTCCTAGTTGGGACCAATTGGTGTGTAGACGTCTGCTGTTGGGTTTCTGCTCCATTAGTGTGATTCTCTGTATCCGCTTATCTCTTCAATTTTGGAGATAGCAGATTGCCCTATGACCTCTGACAGATCTAAGAAGAGTTGCTGATTTTTCACATTATTTAGTTTTTTACTTGCTGTTAGCTTCCTTTACTTGTTGTAGCTTGGACTACAGGTGTGTGATTCTGAGCCTGGCTAATTTTTCTATTTCTTGTAGAGACAGGTTCTTATTCTTGCTCAGGGTGGTCTTAAACTCCTGGCCTCAAGCAATCCTCCCATCTCTGCCTTTCAGAGTGCTAGGATTACAGGTATGCCTGCTGGTCCCTAGGCTGGTCTTAAATTCCTGGCCTCTGGTGATCCTCCTGCCTCGGCCTCCCAAAGTGCTGAGGCAGGCATGAGTATGTTCTTGAGTGGATACTACAGAGTTATAGTTGGTAATACTAGCTAGTATTTATTAAGCACTTACTATGTGGTAAGCACTTTGCATGGATCAGCTTATATACACCTCCCAATAGCCCTACCGGGGAGTTCAGAGAGTACTACCTGTGCCTCTCTCCTCCCCGTGAAGTAGATCCAAGGGGTTCTAGGTCACGCCCTACTCCCCCTACTTCCTTTGCTTCTTATGTGGGAATGACTCCTTTGTTGATACCTCTGCTCTGTTGAGCTTCATCCTCTTATGTCCAACTGTTCACATCTCCAGCCACAAGAGTAAAGATACCACAAGCACACATTCGAGACTGGATTTGTGATCTTCCCCAGCAAACCCAGCGGCCTTCTGGAGTTCCCTGACTTCAGGAATGTATTGCCATGTGCTGTTTGTTCCGGTCAGAGACTTGGGAGTCATGCTTCACCCTGCCCCCCTCCCTTCATCCCTGTCCACCCCACCCTCAAGGCCTGTTAAGGTTGCATCCCTGCTCCTCGACTTTAGAATCTTTATGGCCACCACTTCTCTTCACCTGCTCTTGTTCCCACTGCTATTAGGTGTTGCCTGGACTCATGCAGTGGCCTCTCACCTCCTCAAACTCTTTCAGACCCCTCTGTATCCTTTTCTCCACATCGCGGTCAAAATCACTATCAGAGCACACAAGATCATGTTACCTGCCCTCTTCTCTTACTCCCTGCTCCAAATCTTTGTTGCTTCTCCTTGCTCAGGAAGAAAGAGCATGATCCTCAGCATAGCCCAAGGCCCTACATGGTCTACCTCCCTCAGTCCTCTGCTTCTCTCCCACCACATTTGAAAGGTATAAATGTCAGCGCCCAGAGATGAGACTAGAGCACAGAGGTTAAGGCCACATTTATTCAAAGAGACAGTGACCCGCCTGGGCAATGCAAATATGGCATCTGTGCCCACAGATAGTTAGAGACCCCTTTTATATGGGGCCATAGGGGATGGGTAAATTCCACAGCTTGCCTGAGGGCTTTGGTGGGTTAGGGTTCTTTGGCTCAAGGGAGTTGGGGTTAACTAGATCCTTTGTGTTCTTTGTTTTAGGGGGAGAGGAGGAAGAGGAGGGGGGAAAAAGGGGGAGAAGAAAGAGAAGCAGAAGGATTCCTGTGGGGGGTGTGTTAGGCCCCCCAACAATATCCTCTTTTGCCCTGGGCCCATCCATATAGTCTTGTCTTGGTTCTTTCAAGGCAGTGGCTTTCCACAGGACCTTTGCACACACTGTTCCTTCTGCCTGGAATGTTCCTTCTTCTTCCTTCTATTGATTCATCTCACCTGTCAGCTCCAGAGTCTCTTGAACTTCCCCCCAGCCCCTCTCCCATCAGAGCAGCTTTGCACAGAACTGTGTTCCTGTCCTGCACACCATGTATCTTGGTTTGCAGTGCTACTCTAATGTGATTATATTAGTAACATTTGATTTTTGCATTTGATGTAAAATCCTCATCTGACTTTATTTAGAGCTGCACTAGATTCTAAGTTCCAGGAGAGAAGGGATATGCTTGTTTTGCTCACCTTCACATCCTTAGTGCATCGCTTGTCAGGTGCTTAGAACATATTAAGCACTCAATAAATATGTGTGGCATGAAGGAATTATAAGCAAAAAGTCTAAAAGAAAAAAGTCTTCACTAGGATTTTTAATGGAATTGCATCAAGCCTGTAAATTAACTGGGAAGAATCTTTACTGTATTAAGTCTTTTTTTGGCTGGGGCCGGGTTTAAACCCACCACCCCGGTATTAGGAGCTACTACTCTTTGAGCCACAGGTGCCACCCTGTCACTGCATTCTTTTCAGAAAGAATATAGCCCTTGTAGTCATAGCACCTTGGGAGGCTGAAGGGGGAGGATGGCTGGAACCTAGGAGTTGGAGGTTGCAGGGAGCTATGATCATACCACTGCACTCCAGCCTGGCAACAGAGTAAGACTCTGTCTTTAAATAAATAAATAAGAGAGAAAGAAAGAGAGAGGAAAGAAAGGAAGGAAGGAAGGAAAGAAGAAAGAAAGACAATAATTAGTCTTTTTGAGGACTAGAAATCATGTTCAGTGAACCATGGTGAGCAGAATTGTTTGGGGTGGAGGGAAGGAGACTTGGGAACACAGTAGCTCTTTTAAACACTTGAACTTTATTTGGGAGTTTGCCTAACAAAGGACGTGAAAGATCTCTATAAAGAGAACTATGAAATGCTAAGAAAAGAAATAGCTGAAGATGTTAACAAGTAGAAAAACATACCATGCTCATGGCTGGGAAGAATCAACATTGTTAAAATGTCCATATTACCCAATGCAATATACAATTTTAATGTAATCCCCATTAAAGCTCCACTGTCATACTTTAAAGATCTTGAAAAAGTAATACTTCATTTTATATGGAATCAGAAAAAACCTTGAATAGCCAAGACACTACTCAGAAATAAAAACAAAGCAGGAGGAATCATGCTACCAGACCTCAGATTATACTATAAATTGATAGTGATCAAAATTTCATGGTACTGGTGCAAAAACAGAGAGGTAGATGTATGGAACAGAATAGAGAACCAAGAGATGGACTCAGCTACTTACCGTTATTTGATCTTTGATAAGCCAGTTAAAAACATTCAGTGGGGAAAAGATCCCCTATTTAACAAATTGAGCTGGGTGAACTGGCAGGTGACCTGTAAATGACTGAACTAGACATTAACTAAGATAGACTCTCACTGGATTAAAGATTTAAACTTAAGACATGAAAGTAGAAGAAAGTACAGGGCAAACACTTGAAGAAATTGGCCTGGGCGAATATTTTATGAGGAAGACCCCCAGGCAATTGAAGCAACACCAAAAATACATCACTGGGATCTGATCAAACTAAAAAGCTTCTGCACAACCAAGGACACAGTAAGTAAAGCAGGCAGCCCTCAGAATGGGAGAAGATTTTTGCAGGTTATGTCTTTGACAAAGGTTTAATAACCTGAATCTACAGAGAACTCAAATATATTAGCAAGAAAAAAGAACAAGTGATCCCATCTTAGGGTGGGCAAGGGACTTGAAGAGAAACTTTTCTGAAGAAGACAGGTGCACGGCCTACAGACACATGAAGAAATGCTCATCATCCTTAATCATCAGAGAAATGCAAATCAAAACCACTTTGAGATATCATCTAACTCCAGTAAGATTATAATTTTCCTTTTCATACTTATGAAAAGGTGCCCACTCTCC